>PVIJ01009182.1:0-68499 GCA_004024925.1 Scalopus aquaticus | reverse complement strand
GGGCGGGGGAGGCAGAAGGGGCCCAGCTGCAGACAGGCTCTGGCACTGCCACGGGAAGCCAGTGGGGCCTGGCAGGGGCCTTGCGCCCAGTGGTGGCAGTGAAAACAGAGAGACGTGGAGGGTTACATTTGGAAGCAGAAGCCGCAGCGGCTGGGTTGGGATGCTTGAGACAGGGAGGGAGAGACAGCTCTTCCGGGTGAAGCACCAACCTGGACCACAGCAGCCACGGGCTCAGCCCTCTAGGGGTCACCACGGCCTCTGAGCCTGGGGAGAGGACGGGAAACCAGTGCCGGCTCCACTGGGCAGAGAACTGACCAGAGCTGTGAAAAAGAGTTGAGGAAGAAGGTAGCCTGCTCCTGTGGGAAACTGGTGCAGGCAGGACTCACATCAACGCAAGGCCAGTAACCCAGGTGGGAGGAAGGGGAGGTGGCTGGGTGCAAATTGCAGGATGAGCCGGAGATAAGTGGTCCAGCTGGTGGAGCGGGCAAAGACCCGGGCTGAGCATCAACACTCAAGAGCTCATGCAGACAAGCTTGAGAATATTTATTGGTAATTGACAGAAGTGGCTAGAGGGTGGCGTGATCACAGATAGGTCTGTAGCCAATCAGCAGGAAAGCTTGGTTCCTGTTGCTATGTTTGCATCCAGGCAGAACTGTATTATGAGCAGGCTAAGAGGAGACCATGAGAAACCTGCTAATATGCACTGGGTTTATCTGTCATCTTCTCCCTGCTTCATGGATAAGAGCGAGTGGCTGTGGAGCAATAAATTATCACTTGCCACATGCTCTGAGGTCCTAAGAGAACTCTTTGCCACCCTGACAGGGAGAGAGACGCATACACGGGCCGCTGAGAGACTGTCACTAATAGAGAAATTCTTTAACGGGAACAATAAGAGCAGAAATAATAACAGCACGGAGAAGTGCTAATAATGAATGACTGCCAGCTAAACACGTCAAGTTCACTATTTCATTTAATCATCAGATAAACATACTGGGTAGTTTTAATACCATTCCCATTTTCCAGCTGGGAAAGTAAGGCCTGGAGAAGTTACAGAACTTAGTCAAAACCACACAGGCAATGAGGGCAAAGGCAACCTCCAAACGGCTGCCTGATGCCAAAACAATCTCTTAAACAAGGGCTTCACTTCTGCTCTGTCACCTGCACTGCCACTCACTGAGGGCCTCTGTGGGCAACACAGACCATGTGAGTCCCCTTCCCTGGAGATGCCAGCCCCATCGCCTTAGCACACCTGGCATTCTGCACCAGCTCACTCTGGTGCTTTGTCCCTGTTAGCTCGTTTAATCCTCATAATAACCTAACTTGTATATAGCAGCATCCACTTTTATAGATGAGGAAACTGAGCTCCCAGAAGCCTAATAAGATTTAAGCCAGTTGCTCAGGGTCCCCTAGCCATGAAGTACTAGTGCTGAGCTCTGGCCCTGGCAATTTGTCTCCAGAGTCTACTTGCTTTGGTCCCTTGGCTTTCTCAGAGAAATGAGGAAAAAGCAGTGGTGTTGATACAATTAAGCACTATTTTCTTTCCATTTCTGTAGCATTTAATCCATAATTAATTTAAGCCACACACTCTTCACACATGACAAGTTATTCTGGGGACATAAAATTGCAGTGATGTTCCACACTGAGTGCTTCTATTTGCTAACACAGCACCAGGGCATTTCAGACAATAGGGCCATGAAACGGGAGCTTCAATTAACCACAAGAGAGATAAGAAAACTGAGACTTCAAAGGCTGAAGGATTGCTTTAAGCTTTCATGGCTAGTCATGACAGAGTAGAGGAGAAATCAGCCGGACTCCAGTGCTTGGGTTTAGAACAATCAGGCTGGGTAAGAGTGAGGCGCTCAGATAACCAGGGGCCTAGCCCAGCTGTTCCCCCAAGAGTGGCTGGAGCAGCCTGATAGGCGGAAGGTCCAGAACTGACCCCAGGAGGTGCTACTGAATGAGGCCTGAGACCTGTCCACACAGGGAGGAGGCCAGGCTGAGCTGGCAGCTCCAGGGACGAGGGCTGAGGTCTGGCTGGTCCTTAGTTCCCGGCACCTGGTGTGTGTCCTGCACGTGCCAGACGCCCTGTAGATCAGGGCTGTTGTGAATGACTGGCACAGCTATGTCCACCCCACCCCTCACTGTGTGGCCTAGGGGATTATAGGACACTCCCCCAACACACATGCCACCCCCAGAAGAGGGTTCGAGACACTGATCACTGCACAACAGGTTCCACGATGCCAGAGTTGGGGACCTGCCTTGGAGGGTATCACTGGACTTCTCTGTCTGCAGAACTTGGGGTCTGTCTACAGAGATGAGTCATGGTGGAAAGCAAAGGAGCATCGATGTGGGACATAAATCTAGGCCTGATGTTGGTTTCTCCACATGCAGAATGGGAGCTGTCACAGCTGTCAGCTCTGGGCCTGGGCTGAGGCCAGTGGGGTGGTTGCTGTCATTCAGTTCTTAGAACATCCTTGTCCAAAAGGGGCCCGAGAGGCATTCCCCTTCCCGGCCTCCTCTCTCTCAGACACTGACCACCCCGGCCATGGCTGGGACCTCTGCCTTCTGCTTCTGTTTGGCATCTGAAGGCCACATTCTCCCTGCCTGCTTGGCCAAGCTGCATTCTCTGCTCAGGCAGCTGCTTCTCAGTTACTCAGGAGACAGGACATTCCTCCCCCAATTCTGCCCCTGGCCCAAACTTAAAAACAAAAGAGAATGACAACTTTATTGCATTACAACTCACATAAAATTCACACTACCTACAATCAATTGTTCCCTTATTCCAAAAATCCAAATTCCTCTACAGTGTTTCATCACAGGAGCTCAAGAAGTACCTGTGAACCCTGCTCTGCTTTCCAATAATGTGCATATTAATCACCTTGTGCCAGAATCTGTGCTAAGCACTTGACATTGTCATTTAACCCCTGTAGCACCCCTGAAAGGTGAATAATAGTGGTGCTTTCCAAGTGAGGAAATGGGGGCTTAGAGAAGTGAAGTAGCTTGCTCAAGGTCACAGAGTCTTGCACAGGTGACAAATTTTGAATCTGTCTATCAGGCTTCAAAACCTGTGCTCTTAACCACCTCACACATGCCCTGCTGCGTTGCAGGGGTGAACATTAGACACTGAGCTGCACTAGGTGCTGTGCGTAAGCTGGAGACCAGAGGAGCAGCTCCCAAGGCTGCAGGATCCCCAGCTCCACTCTGAGAACTCGACTGGGCCAGGGAGGCTTTGTGCTCTAGGCTGACAGTGAACTTGGAGGTTCCTTGGGCCATGAACCCCATTCACCTAGTGCCCAACTCATCATTCCCGCATTCAGCAATCATGGGCAAGTGCCCACCGGGCTCCGAGCAGCGCCAGAGCAGACACAAACCCCTGCCCTCCTGGAGCTGGGCTTGGCCGCAGCAGTGCCGCGATGCCTGCTGGTGGGAGCTGCCCCCAGAGCGCTGCCCAGTGGGCTCTGGTGACCCGGGGGACAAGGGCCCGTGCGGTAAGTTTACTGTGTCTTAGAAAGAATGACAAGATGGAGTCGGGCCCTGGACTCCAGGCAGAAAGTGTGGGGTGGGGATCCAGACTTCCTCACGAGCAAAGAGCCAGCTCTGAGACCAGCACCCTTACCACTGGCTCCTGAGCCATAAGCCACCAGGGGCCTGTGCTATTATGCACACTTATTTATGGTGTGTGTTTTTGTCTGTACGAACACACAGCAGCCAAGAAGGCCCTGACATTTATCAAACCACCAGCTGAAAAGTAAAGCTGGCATTAAACTTCCCTTGGACTGAATAAACTCAAAAGGCTATACCGCGCTCTACAGTTTGCAAAGCACTTTCATATCACTGGAGCCTCAAGTAGACAAATTGGTGACAAAGCTGCCGAACCATACACCTGCCTCTTACCTAGGTGGGGCCACACCCCCACTGCATCTCTCTCACTTTCCTGCCTGAGGAGATTTCTATAGTCCTCTCTCCACACGTGTGTGCTCAGGGCACACAGACCGTCAGGGAGGTCAGTTCCTTGGGGAGTGGGCAGGTCCTATTTCTCCAAAGTGGTTGCAACAGTATCCTCCATTCCACTGTGCCTCTTCAACAATGTGGCTTCAATACTCCTGCCATGGAGGAATGGGCCTGTGTCCCTCCCCTTGAGCCCAGGAGAGCCTGGGTCTATCAAGAAAGTGACGACATAGAGCTTCTGAAGCAAGATCAGAAAGGGCGGTACAGCTTCCACCAGATTCTCTTGGGAAGAATCACCTGCTAAACAAACCACACTCAAGTCCATGCCTGGGGCTGCCATGCTGTGAGGAAGCCTCACTACCCCTGGAGAGCCCACGCAGAGCCCGCTTGCCAACAGTCCAACTGGTGTCCCAGGCTACAGCCAGCCTCAAGCACCAGACTGGTGACTGCAGGAGCCTCCCGACCCGCCAGCCTTCCAGCAGACTCAGGTCTGTGGAGCAGACACAAAGCACCTGTGCTGTGCCCTCCCAACGCATAAGCCGTGGCATCACCACCATAGTAAGATGGCTGTTCAATACCCCTGAGTCTGGGGTGGGCTTTAACCCAGGAATAGAAGCTGGAACAGGAGTAAACGATGAAGGATGGCTACCTTTGGAGAAACACTCCAGTCCGCTATTCTCTGTGCAGGTAATCCTGGGAAGCTTTTCTGGAATCTCTGCAGAGGCCTGGTGGGGAAAAGATCTCAGCAACTAAAGCAGCCACCTCAATTTCACTGCCTTTGTTGGATTCCCTTCTTCTCTGTTTCACTCTCCTTTTTCTCCCACCCTGCTTCTTGGGACCATCTCCCCAACAACCTACACTCAAGGCCTTAGCAAAGGCTCTGCTCTCTGAAGACTCCATCTATCAAGAGCCTCGTGTCCGCCTTACAAGGCAGCTGTTTTGTGCCCTTCTCCATTTTGCAGGTGAGGAGACTGTGGCATGGAGAGGTGAAGTGACTTGCTCTAGGCCATAGGGGCTTGGAGGCAGGGGCAGGGGCAGGGTCAGAAGAGGGGCCTTCGAGCTCTGAAGCCAGCTAAAGAATGTGGACTCTATATTCTTGCCAGGAAGCAGAAGAAGCTCTCAGAAGTTTTGCAAAGGTTGCTCTCAGAGGCATGGTGTTGGAAAGATGTCATTTGCTGTCAACTAGCCCTTGGCCACACTTACAGTATCAGCTGCAGAACAAAATGGCACAGCTAGGACCCTCCAGACAGAGACCAGGCCCAGGAAGCTCCACGTACCTTCCCCGTTCCAGGCCAGAAGGAGGTCACCAACTCACTCCCACTCTATACTCATTTGATTTTAAAAAGCATCCTGTTTGATAGCCTCAAAATAGATTATTAGTAAATATAACAGTTTAAAACTTGCTTTGAAGGTCAGCATGAAGATATTCTTTCAAGAAGTTTCTATGACTACATGTCAGCCACCATTTTAAATGTGTTAACCTATTAGAAACCATCCTCATTTACAAACGAGGAAACTAAGGCACAGAGATATTAAGCAACTTATAATGACAGAGTAAATGGTAAAAGTGATGCAAAAAGGGGTAAAAGTAAAATTGTAAATAGTAAAAAACTTACTAGTCTGGTCAGCCTCTGAGAGACTAAACTGTAAGAAAAGGCCACAGACTATGGACACAGGTAAGAAGGTGCTGAGGCAGAAACTCAGGTGCCCAAAGCCATGAAGTGGGTGCTGGGCGAGACGGCTGATGCAGACCAAGCAAACCAGCAATCTGGACCCATCAGGATGCAACCCTAAAGTGTTATGGCTTCACTTTACAGATAAGGAACGGAGGGCCAGTGATGAGGGAACTCGCCCAAGGTAACACAGCTCCTAGAGGCCAGGAATGGGAATGGACCCTAGATTCTCCTGTCTCCACGCCCCATCTGCAGCAGAACGGAGACACACACTCAGGAAGGGGCAGGTGGGATGTGTGTTAGATTTGCAGCCTCAAAGCAGGATCCAGAAGAGGGCTTCTTGTTAGACCCCTTGAGGAGTTAGGCCATGACTGGGAGAGGATAAGAGGCTGTTCCTTAAGATTTGGTTTTAATATGTAACCAGGAAATGCAGTGTCCTCCCACCACCCCCTCCTAGACACAGCCATTCATTGAGATCAAGGCTTGTTGTCCTTCCAGAAGCTGTTCCCTGCTCAGGGCATTGCAGAGATCCTACCCAAAGTACCCCTTGCCATCGCCCTCTTCTGGCCACGCCCAGCAGCAGCACACCCAGCAGAGAGGCCAGGGACTGGGAAGTGTCCACGGCTGTGCAGTTGCACAGAGCTGGCCTAAACCACACTCCCGGGATCCTCTACTTCCCAGCCTTGCTGCCTGTCCCATCCTGTTAAGAGTCACAGAACACACATCCTCTATTATTCAACATTTTCTCCAAAGTTACTGGAGAAAAATGAGGCCCGAACAGGCACACCTGATTCAAGGTTATTCTTTTAGGACTGACACTTGAGGCAGGGACTTCTCACAAACAGACCTAGGTGCTTTCACCTGGATCTGCAGCGCCCAGACCAACTCCCCAGCAGACTGGAGGGGTTGAGAGGCCATTCCAGAACAAACTCGATCACCTGTCCAATCCGGGTCCCAGCTGCCCACACTTCTCTCCATCCAGCACTCTCCTCCAGCACTTCTCTCCTCCAGCTCTCTCTCATCCAGCAGTGTTCAGGATCTGTTGGTCAGGTGATGGGTGATCCACCTGCTTCGCCCCCACTCCACTTTCCGAGCCTCAGTGTCCCTCTTTTCAGGGCAAAGTCGCCATTCCACAGTGCTCCGAAGACCCTTCTCCCTGCTCACGAGCCAGGTCCCCGTGAGGGACATCATTCAGGGCATGCTCCAGGCTGATATTCTCTCCAATTCTCAGGAGCCAGTTCTGCAGGCAACCTTCCTATCAGACACCCCACAAGGTACAGCAAGAGTCGGATGTTCTGGTGGAATCTTCCTGCTTGCTAAGACCAGACCCCTCAAGCCTGGTTTGACCTTCAATCTTCACAAGATTCTCATCTCACACCTCCCTCGTTCTTCCCCAGGCTTTATCCAGTTTTGATCGTCTCAATGCATACCCTTGACAGTCACGGCAGTAGCAACAGAAATAGCCATGGTGCCATGATCATTACTCCCATATATCATGAGTCTTCTTATAATTACTGTCCCCAATTTAGAGATGAGGAAACAGGCTGCCACAGGTCTCCAGGAGAGAAGGAATGGGGCTGCTGGCCCATGGCACTCTCACAGAGCTGGGCCACCGCAGCACCCTGAAGCAGCACCCTTCTGGGGACGGAGCCTGCGCTCTTCCCTTGGATGTGCTCGTCTCTGCAGGTCGCCAAGAAGCCAGCCCACCAACGTGGCCACAAACGGCGCTACCAGCGAAGCGCTGGTACCGGCCAGGACCCACTCGGGCCTCCGAGACCACCCTCTCCCAGGATCCTGAGTACCTCTTCTGTCCTAGCTGGGCGCGCCCGGAGCCATCGGCTGTCTGTACGCTTGGACCTTCTGGGGTTGACGCCTCAACTATTTTGGCGCGGCAGTCGCTTTCCTCGAGGCTTAGAAGTCAGTCGAGTCGGTTGGTGGCTCGTGGGAAGCGGGAGCTGCAGCGCCGAGGCAGCGATTTCTGCCAGAAAAACCCGCGCGTCCCGGGGAGCCGCTTCCTGGCGGGATTAGTGCACCTGCCGGCTTCTATCTCCACCCACACAGGGCGACCCCAGGGCCCCAACCAAGTCCCAGGGAAGTTTGTGGCAATTTGAGTCGGCCACATTCTCCCTCGGCTACCCTTTCTTTTTGCCTGCTGTGAAGCTTTCGGCTTTCATTCTCTTCCCAAGAGTAACCACAAGATCTTGGGAAACTTTGCGCTAAACTTACAAATGCCGTGAAATGCGAGCCAGCAACTCCATCCGAGCCTGGGGCCGCAGCGCCCGCCCAGCCCCGCTCCTCGGTTCCAGCAGTGTCAGGGGGCGGCCGGTGCCGACCACCTGGCTGTCAGGCGGTCTGGGCGCCCGCTCCAGCCCCCGAACGTCTGCCCGGGCGACCCGCCCTGATTGGCGTTGGGGGAATCTCCTGCGAACCCTACCCGGTGCGCGCCGCAAACCAGGGCCCGGGACGTCCCAGTCAAAGTGGTATTTAAGCGGTTCCTTTGGGGTATTGTTTTCCCGGGGAGCCCGGGGGACCTCAAGAGAGGGGAAGGGAGACCCGCCCCACAGACGGCAGCGCCGGCTTGCCCACCATCTTATTTACATTTCAAAGGCAAACTTCTGCCGGACTTCCCTGGCGCGGCGGCAGCGGCGGCGGCACCTACCGGCTTTGCACGGGTCGTGGTAATGCTCCAGCTGCTGCTCCGCGCTCTCCTCGCCTTCCAGGGCCGAGTAGTCCGAGGCGGTGTCCGAGCGCTCCCCGACCCCGCCGGCGTCTCGCGGCAGCGGCAGCAGCAGCAGCAACAGCAGCAGGCGAGGCAGCGGCAGCAGCGCACGGACCCCGAACGCAGTCGCCCGGGGCATGGCTGCGAGGGGCCGGCACAGACCGAGGGAGTTGCGGGCACCGAAAGCTCGGTTCGGGCGAGGCACCGCGCACTGGTTCGGGTCGGTGGCGACTGGGACGCGGTTACGCGCGGCTGCCTGGCATGGCTCGGGCGCGGAGCGAGCAGAGCACGGCGCCCTCTTACGCGTCCCGGCGCCCAAGAAGCCGCCGCTCAAGAGCGACTTGCCCGGCCGCCGAGGCTGCTGCGGCTGCGACTGTGGCGGTGGTGGCTGTGGTGGGAGCAGTGGCCGCTCCGCCCCTCTCCACCCGGGCTGGACCACACAGCCCTCGCTAGGGGCCCGGGGCAGCCAATCACTCAGGCGCCCGAGGCAAGGCCCCTCCTCTTCCCGGCACCTCCGCAACTTCGGAGGAAGGGGAGCGAGGTGAAGATGCTGAAGTCAAGAACCCGGGGTCCGCGGGGCTTCCGACAGCGGAGGGCGACCTTCTCCGGACGCGGCCTCGGCCTCAGAGAACACTGCTGCTGAAGAGCGAGGCTGGACTTCCCGCCTTGTTTTATTCTGCAACACACTTTACAACTCCCGGTGCACACGTGGGCGAAGGCACGCAGCAGTGGTTAGAGCTTGGAGCGCAGAACCAGTGCCAACGGGCTGTGTGCTTTCATTCTCCACAGGAATAAGTGATGTCTCTCCGATCACTCAGAACGCAGAAGGGTGGAAATAAAGAATTATGATTCTCAGTATTCTCACCATCCCCGTGCCCTGCCATGAAGGGTGCTTGCTGCACCACCCCCATCCCCTCACCCCCAACAACGTAGTGGCTGGAGATAGGAAGAATGATTTTAAACGACGAATTTCCCCTCGAGGTGACCTTATCTTTTAGTAAAAGTCTAAGATGCCTCACACAGGCTGAAAGATTGACAAATGAACAGCTGTACGAAGTATTTGTGTTATATTACAGACGTATTTTATTAAAACACTATTAACCTGATGGAATAAAAATGACCAGCTTCTGAATGTATAGTTACTTTTTGCCAATTAAAAACATATGCTCACATAATTTAGGAGAAATAACCAAGGAGTCAAACCCACTCCCATGTTATAACTGACATGTAAAAATTGTAAGAACTGGGCCATTCTGATTTACAAAGTAGTATTACTGCGAGGCTTTTCAAAGACTGTATTATGCCAGCAAAAATTGGCCCCATCAAGAAAACACACCAATCTGCAGATTTGCAACATCACACCCAGTATAAATCTTTTCTTCACTTAAATTTTAAGCAGAAAAATGGATTTACCTTCCCCTTTGGGTTTCCTCCAAGTCATTACCGACAAAATAGTTTAGGTGCCCAGAACCCAGCTTCACATAGAATTCTGAATTTCTTGCATTACCCACCATCTCCCTCTATTTTCATCTCTTAGCAAGGATAACAAGTTGGTCAAACCAATGAAGATTTAGAAGTTAACCATGGGTAGAGTGCTACAGGGCTTTCTGCTCTTTTAGAAAGAAATGAAAATTGCCCGTTTCACGTTGAGTTTTCGTTAAACAGACACATACACAAAGTGGCCAGTGTGGGCAGGATCGGCTTGGGAATTGACATGGAGAAGAGAGCAACTGGGGGGCAGGGGGATGCCACCAAATGGCAAGGAAGGCCATCAAACAGGCAGTAGGTGTGGGAGGCAGCTGAACGGTATTTCTGTCTAAAGGATGGAAGGAGTCAAACCCAACGCCATAGTTTTCTGCATTCAAACCAGTGAAGGTCACCACCTGTCAGTAGACAAATCTACAAAGTCAACAACTAAAAGGCCTAACAAACTTCTGTGACACTTCCGGGTCCCCAGATGGCACCAAGCAAACCACCAAGTGGCTTCCTCATTAGAAGGGACCTGACAGGCGACCTCTTGTGCAAGCACTGAGGATATGTTCTTTTACTGCACCTCCAAACCCCACTGGTGAGTAACTGTCACGTCTTCTCACAAACACTTTGACCAAATATTTTAAAGACAGCCATGCTCCTGGAAGAGCAAGTGGCAGTTGTATGTCAATTCTGGATAAATGTTACTTTGGCTCTCAACCAACAAAATTCAACGAAGTACTTGTATATGGAATAGAAAACGTGATGGGAACCACTGAAAAGAGATGATTAGTATTTTTTCAGTTCCATAGTTTCTGAGTTCACTCACTGAATTTACATATTAAACTCTAATCTGGGTTCAAAGTTTTTAAGTTATTTTTAAATAAATCCCATCAAAAAGCAAGAGGTAGATTTAGAACAAAGGCTTTATGATACAAAGCTGCTCAACTTAATTCCATTATTACATTCACCGTACTTGTGGGTTTTCTCCGATAGCATCATTGTTCTGTAGAAAACCCACAAATGCATACAAACTTTTTCCCCTTTTCAATCTGTCCTTCACCCAAGTCATTCCACCTATACCCCTGTTGGCAGAGGGACCCAGTTCTTTCAAAGCAGGTATCAAACCCCTCCAGGTCTACCAACTAGATTTTCTCCTCACTTTTTCACATACAGGCCATGATACATCACCATCTTCTCCAAGACAGGAATCAGAAGCTCCAGAATAAAATGGGAGCTCTTGTCTGTTGGCTCATTCCTTAGTTTACATTACTGACCACTGGATGATACTCGAGTTCTTTGGAAAAATTAAAACTTTTAGTATTGCTACAATATTTAGCAGCTAAAACTTTTTATGGCTCTCCAGAACCTTTATCCCAGCTCTTCAGGGTCCCCCTGAGACCCCCTATCCACCCTCAGGGCTTCCTTTCACCTTTCCAGCACTGGTTCTTACCACCTCTCTCTCCACTCTAGTTGCATCAAACATTTGCAGTCATCCTACTAGTGCTTTGCTGTTTCATAATTCATGTTTCTGCCTGGGACAACTTGAAAAGTATACCACCCTGTATCCTCACGTCAACATCTACTATAGCAGCTACCACCACTTATGACACAGTTTGTCTGTCCTATAACTATATAAACCAACTATATAACTATATAACTGCAGCAGACCTGACCTTACTGACCAATTCCAACTTGGAATCAATCGCCTTCCATGTCTCACTTTCTAGAAACCCTCCCTTCCCTTCATTGACCTTCAAAGTTAAGCCCATAATCTTAGCTTAGACTGAGCCACTAAAAAACAAGTTAAAATGACTTTAACACCAACTATCTCCTCCATTTAAGATATGAAACTCTAGTAAAAATAATTTTAGATGTATTTGTGGACTGTATGACCAGTGACTTATCATATCCCAATGTAGGTTTATTTCCTAATTATCTAATGTAAAACCAGAGATTAACAGTTTAGTGAAATAATTCTCACTTTGAAATTTAGAAACTGGCTGCCAAACAGATCTTCTTATACCTCCAGTTTCCCAGAGACAAAAGCATTCATTGAAGCGATGAAAAATGATTCAAATTTGTACCAATTTTAACTAGTTGGCTAAATAGGAACTGTCAGGTACAGGTGTCAACTAAAGTTGCTAATAAAACCAGGAAGAGGAAATAACCAAGGAAATAGGTAAGAATTTGAGTCACTGGTTAAAACTGAAGATGAAAAACAAAACACAGAGAAAGAGCTGGAGAAATTAACCACTGATTCTGACATGGCACAAAAACACCCTCCTGTTGATATAAAACACTCATTTCAAACTATTTCTTTATACATGATTTGCCCCAAGGGTTGGAGAGGGGTTGTCCCCACTTTACATTAGTTAAGACCCTAATTTTGGTAGATTTGGGGCTGAAAATGAGTGTTTCTTTTAAGTTACTCTAGATCCTTACCTATAAAGTGTAATTATCTACCATATCAGCTTCATAGAATGGTTGTGAAGAACATACGTGAAACTGCTTTGAAAAAGTGATGTGCTAGACAAATGCAGGCTATTATCAGGAGAATGACAGGAGGTGTGGAGCAGTGGGGTTCGAGTGGAATCGTTGGAGGTTATATATAAATAAAGTCAACAGAATGGTAAAGAGGAAAATATTTTTTTTTAAAGACAAACCTTAGATACTGTATCATTTTTTCCACTCTGTGCATTTTTCCAAAATAAAAAGTTGCAGGGTGAGGTGGGAAATCTAATCTTAAATTTTAAATCCTTCATTTCAGGTGTCAGCAAATTCTGGCCCACTGGCTGCTGTTGCTGTCACACTGGACACAGCCATCCTCACTGGCTTCCATGCTGCTGCCATGGCCGTTGTGCACAGTGGTAGTCGTGACAGAGACCAACTAGCTAAGTATCAAGTATTTCCTATCAGGCCCTTTACAGAAAAAGCTGACTCCTGATTTATTTAACTATGCAAAGTTATGAGTAATCTCTCCATATGCACACCAATAACAACTGGTTATCTCTTGTGTTTGTTTGCCTATTTCTAAAAGGAAAGAAATAAAGCATCCAAAGGAAGTACATTGAACTGTTTATTACTTTTTAAAAATCCACCTTCAGTTAGCTTAACAGACTAGATTAGAATCTCAAATGTATTTGATACATTATATGCTGGATTTCTATTACTAAAGTCAGTTGGAATAATGGCCTACACAAACCAAGAGTGTACAAAATGGAAGTAATCATCAAGCAATATTTATTTCCTTCCAACTCTGTCACCGATTGTCCATGCTCTGTGGGGATTTAGAGAATCAGGGTTGTCACAGTTGAAAAGCCCAAGTGGGAGTGCTTTTCCATGTATATTCTGCTGTCCTTGAAACAGAATTCCATGTTATTTCTTCCCTGCCTTAAGCTCTTATTTATAACATAACTTCCAAATGACCTAAACTGATAAACTGGGATAAACACATATAATGTTGCCCATTCAATTTATTAGCAAGCTTAGTTCATCAGTATTTCACTGTAAGAAGCCTTCACTTTTATTTCCAGTTCCTAATACAGTCAAATAAGAACTTAATTTTTACTTTATCTTTGCACACTTCTGCCTACAGCTCCAGTAAGAATGTTAACTCAGAAGGCTTTTAGAAAAATGCTCATAGGACAGTATTCTTCTGAGTTTAAACTGAATCTTACAAAATTTCTGCAGCTATGTTAACTTTCTGATCTACCCTGCCTTTAAATCTAGTCTATTTCTGTACACAATTCCAAGCAATCATTTTAAATTTTCACTTCTTTGATTTCTTTAACATCTTCATTGCTAAAATATAGCTTCATAGCTATGGAAGTTTTAGGAAGACATAAAACATTAATGAATACTGTGCTTTCATGTATCATACAACTTCTATTAACTACTTGTCCCCCCCAAATCAACAAAATGAAATATTAAGAAATGCTGAATTCTAAACTTAAAACCCAGAAGCAACTGCAGTATGCAGATTACAAATAGGCTTTTCTTTCCCAGAAACCATATACAGAAGCAGCCCTTCAGTATGTAGTTTTCCCTAAACAAATTATATTAACACATTGTCTCTTTTTCACATTTGTAAAAATTCAAGAAATTTAAAAATAAAATTTATTTGCAAGACATTTGGCATAAGGTGGTTAGTAAACATTTAGAAAACAAAATTTTTATCAAAATGAATATAAATTGTGGATAAACCCTAAATAAAGTGGCTTTTGGAAGAACTAGAATTTGCAGCAACCATGTTTATACAAAGGTCCATACAATGGAAAACGCCCAAGCATACCATTCACTAGGTTCAGAGATCACCACCATGCAATGGATTTTAAGAGCATGGGACTTGATTTACGGGCAAATCGAGGAGCCCAACATTATATACTAAAGAATGGTTTACCAGCCCTCCAGGCATTACATTTCCACCTTATTCTACTTTTGTACTAGGATATATCTCTAACAATGACAACTACTAATGTAGCTAAATTTCAGGAGACGCATGCTTACCCATTAAAGAGGAAAACTTAATTAATTTTTGATAGTGTTCAAAGTATCAGTTGGTAAGTGGAGCAAATAATACTGACTGAAAGATACACGGCATAAATGGAATGGAACCCCCCCCTTTCAATTAAATAATATACTACTTTATTATTCCACATCTGAGAGCTACAGATCTAGAGTATTTGTAAATTAGTTTCTCTAGACACAAAAACACATCCAGCCCCTCTATGAAAAAGTCATAAACCATACCTATTTTCTAAAGAACTTTCAAGGAGATTTATAGTCATTTCAATGGAACTCAATGTATTTGGAAATTGGAAAACTAATTTTCACTGAAGATTCCAAAAGGCTTCAAATAAAGCTCAATTTAGAATTATGTACCTGAAAGCAGCTAAAACACTCATTCCTTAAAAACCTTACCTCTTACCTACAAGATCATGAAAAATTTTATTAAGACAAAAGCTTACTATCCAATTTACCTGTTGTTATAATTACTTTACATGTAGTTAAAAATTACATAAGCCATTAAATACTGACTTTCAGATTATTTTAAGATGGTATATGCAGATAAGGAGGAAGAGAAAATGGAAGAACCAGTGGATTACATTTAATGTAACATTTTGGCTTAAAGAAAGGGATTTACCTATAGCTTCTGATCAGATTTCCATTTTCCCATGTCAGCTATACTTAAGTGGTAAGAAAACAAACTTTGCACTCTATATAGTCTTTACATCCCATACTATAGAATGCAGACGATTAATTTATAGAAACATGTTTTGTAATGAAACATCTTATGTAACTATTAATGGCAGGAGTTTCACATTAAGGTTAAATACAGCTGTTTCTGGTCTTTCTAAAAACACCAATATACAGTATTGTTTTAGTTGGTCATTTGCATAGCAAACTATTAAACTAGAAACTCAATGGTTCTAGGAGAACTTCACATTATGGACAGTCCCAAAAGATGTATTCAAATTAAAACCACTTCTCTAGAAAACTGCAACCTTTATTTGCTCATCCAGTAATTAGCTAACCACTTTTACCCCATTCCCACTTTACATGGTACACCAACCTGAACAGATTTTGTGCCACAATTTCATTCAAAGGGCTTGTCATTCACTTGGTGACTGTACTGGACAATCCAGATGTAAGCACGTGTGGGGATTTTAAAGTGGGAGTTCCCTGTATTAGAAAAGTATAGTTTATAGTGTATTTTTAAAAATTGCATTCAGTAATATTGCCTTTTTAAAAAGATATTTTCAAATTGCAAACACATCTATTTTCACAAAACAATTTGGTCAGGAAATTTTATTTTAACATTCTAAAGCAGTAATGCTTTAGATGTTATTTAAGTGCCCCAGACAGGATTAACAAAATTAAATGTTTCTAAATTACAAATTTAGCTCCTGTAGGAGTCCCAGAGAAGAAACAGAAGAAAACAATCCCCCCTCCCAAAAGAAGTATGACACACATTTTGAAGAAACCCCAATGTTTCATGCAGTGGTAGGCAAGATGTAAAAAGCCACCCAAATTCACACATTTCTACACCAATCATCATCAGAAAAAAAGTACTCTGTAGTCAATCTGTACATCCAAATGCATTTGGGAATCTACACCTACGTTACATTATTTAATGTTATATACATTTATTGCCCACCCCCCCATTTTTAATAATTTCTTATGTAAAACCTTCATTCAAACCCAAAAAAGATGTAAGACTAATGTGGGGAGGGGGGGAGGGATAATCACTTTAGACATTCAGTTAAAATGTAGTTTATCTAAATCTCAAAATGTTTAATAGAAACAAATATCTTCTCCATTTAACACTTTGCTTTCTAACTGTACAGTAAATTGCATTGTAGAGAGTACACCTCTATCTTCAGACTGTATCTTCTTTGGATGGAATTAGGATTAACTGAGTAGTTTTAAGATAAATAATGTTGGTCCAACTAAGATGACAGCAGATATATTACATGTAGGATTCATTTTTTAATTCTCACTTAAAAAAAAAAAAAAGGATGCAGTTGAGTTGGGAGAAAAAAAGCAGGTCAAAAAAGAACCCAGATTCAATATATAAAAATGTCCCACAACAGACTGACAATGGCAATAAAAATAAGAAAAAAAGTAATCTTTCTGGAACATCATTTTTCAATAACGTAGAAACAATAAGTGCCAGGAAGATTTCTAGTCATGTAATTTTAGCATCCGCGTTTCCCTCTATTAATTTTATTTGAACAAATGCTTTAAATAAACTATTTGTCCTCTTCACTGAAGAGAGCTGGTCTATTTCATTTTTAATGAGCTAGTTTTTGGGAAGATTAGCCATGTACTGTAGTAATGCCTACTGCATAAAATCCAAGCATTTGCTGTGAACAGTTGGAGAAAGCAGTCAATAAGAACCTAGGATCAATGGAAATAGATGTTACTTTAAGTCACCCACGAAAGAGAGACCCACAGAGTACCCAGTGTTAAAGCCCAAATCTCTTCTTGCTCTTTTATGCTGTGCAAGTTCCACCCCTATTTTGATCCGAAGTTCCAGATTTTCTTGGGTCTCTAGTCAATTTTCACATTAGTATAGATTTTTCGGACAAAGGCACTTGTTCCCATGTAACCAATTGCTCCTGTAAAGATAAAATAAGATATTTTGAAACATGCATAGGGAACAGTATTCATCATTTACAAACATAAAGCCCACTGCTCTGGATTGTCATTCTTCTTCTAAGGTAAAGTCTCTACGTCAGCATTTCCTTTGATGTTAATAAAAAAACTGCTTTGCAAATCACCTATTACTGTCACATGTCAAGTCTGACCTGATGTAATATTTTTAGAATTAAATATTATTTTTTGTATGAGCAATAACCATATGCATTAACATACATCTCATAAGGCAAGAATAATTTGATCATAACAAAATTTGTTAAAATGAAAAAACATGTCTTTTTTTAAAATTTGAGCATATACTATGCCAGGTCATTAAAATATTTATATGCTCCCTAAATCACATGATACCTTATGGATAAGTAAGAAGTGACTGGAGATTCTCTCAGGGAAGGTCAGAGTACCACAGCTCAATGTCATTTGACATTCTAGAGAAGAGGCATTTTGTGATGGTTTATTTTTTATATTTAAATTGGGAAGCTATATGGTTCACATTTGAAGGAATGGACAAGAAAGACAAGTAGATCGAAAATTTTTAAATGTTTTTAGTAATTAGCCTCAAATAAAATTCGAAACACCAGAAAGCACAGGTATTTATTAAGTATCTACCTCCTATGTTTAAAAGAATGGTGCATGGTAAGGATATACAATGGCACATGCAGGAATGAATGTATAACCTGGACAGTTCTTTACTGCAAATACCCAATGAGTCTTTAGAACAAGACTGCTCACTCATCACATCGGCCACAGAAAAGATTTGCCATTGTGTTTAGGAATTTACCATGTAGTCCAATATTATTAAAAGTTTAAGAGTTAAATCTTCAAAGAGTAAATCTTCAATGACCCCACATGACCAACTTTGAACTTTTATTCTCCTAACTGTTGTGAACAAGGAAAGAAATAATTCTATTACACTTTTACAAACTATACCTCAAGGCAACTAAATAGTTGGTAAAAGGAAGTTCCTCCTTATATAATTATCCCAGCTAGTAAATATAAAAGGAATAACAGAATTAGAGTATTAGAATTACTAGTAAATTATGTTAGTTAGGCAGTAACAATCAATGGCTGCTAAACTACAAAAAAGACAGGTAGACACTGTCTCCTGATTCAAGTTTACAAACCACCTGGGTAAGTATTTTAATTATTATCAATTCACTAGATCTAACTACCACTTGACAAGAAATATGAGGGAAAGCACACAGAGAAATAATAAATGACACTGCAGGTATATAGCCAGCAAAATCCATTACGTGGTAACTACAGAAATTTAAAAACAAACAAAAAAGTTTCTTAAAGTGCAAGGAAAAGGAGAGAATACCAACAGATAAAAAAATAGAGACATTTTAACCAAGCAATGGATGGAACTTAATCAGATCTTGATACGAACAAACTATATTAAGAAAAGTGAGGATGACCGGGGTCAATGTGAATAACAACTGAATATTTGACAGTGTGGTTATACTTACCTTTTATATACACACATACACGTACATATATATGTGTACTGAAACAGTATTATATGTCAACAATATTACATGATTATATAATATAAATCATACACAGAGAAATTTATACTGATAGGAGATCTGAGATTTAAGTCAGAATAAAAAAGGAGTGAAGTGGGAATACAAAAAAGACAAAAATGAACATGAGTTAACAATTATTGATGTAGGTGTGACAGAACCATGGGGGTTCACTATATATGTATATATCACTGATCCTCTTTTTGAATATATCTGAAACTTTCCTATAATTAATACTTCCATAATTAAAAATTGTTAAAAACCAAAAATAAAGCCAAACAACAAAAAACCAAAATAATGGAAAGTAAACTTATTCTCCACTGTTTCTATAATGAACAGACATTTCATATTATGAAATAATGATATTACATTTTAAAGTAGTGATAAATCTTCTAAAAATCGTTTTAACACAAATTCTTACAAGGTAAGAAAAATACTCAGTTTTTTAAAAAACCCTGAATTCTTAGAACAAAAAATAGCTATACAATTTTAACTAGAAGCAAAAAATTAACTGGCATACTATAACACTAGTTCAATAACCAAATCCAATTTTCCATGTTTAAAAAAAAATTGCTCCCCTTTGGGTAGAAATATACTTAAAAGCAAAACGGTCTCAATCTAGAGAATATTCTTTCCTAATTTTATGAGTAGCTCAAGAATAAGCTTATAAAAATGACTTTATTAAAAAAAACTGTAAAGAAGATACTGAATACTCTAGAAAAGTGTATGTCTTGGGAATAAGACACACAATTTTAAACTTAATTTCCTTAAAAGTAAAATGTTATGCTCAAAACATAAAGATTATAACAATCCAATTACTTGCCACCTTAAAATAGTCATTTTTTTCCTACATCAAAAAAAAAAATCAAGTATTTTTCTTTGCATTACTGACTAAAAAAAAGCATTATAGCAATTTACTTCATAGGTATGTATAAATTTTATATTTAACCAATTGCAGTCTGAACTGTTTTCCATTCCCCTAAAAAACTAGATTAGCACTGAAGACATAGAAATCCATTAAGGAATAAAAGCTGGGACACCGCCAGGATGGCAGGGAATTGTAAATATGCCAAGATATTCATGCAGCAAGAAGAAATTCCAACAGGAGAAACACTCAAAAAAAATCTAGCTAGATTCATTCCATTTTCATTGTAAATGTCAAGATATCACCACTCTAGATCTTCCTAGGATCACATATAGAAAACATCAAGAAAAAAATATTAACCTGCTGCATAGTGACATCAATTCTATGCCTCACCAAATGGCAGTAATCAAGATAGATCTCAAATTATAAAAAAAAGAGGAGTTCAATGAGCAAAATTCTTAAGGAAGGATGGCCAATAATACTAAAAGAAATTTCTTACGGCCTACGGATACATAAGAATGTTTCCATGTGAAAGAGCTTCAGATCCTAGTCAACTTTCTATCAAAATTGGCTAAGTGTCACAGGAAAAGGTTATCACAACAGCTTTAAATAAAACATGTGACCACAATATAGAGAACTGTCCTCCCTTACGGCTTGAAGAATTAGTTTCACTCATTTACAGTCAATCTCACTTGTGTGTATGCTCACACATAATCACATACATGGTGCATGTGAACAGAGCTGATTCTGACATTTAACAATTCCAGAACAGAAGGAAGACCAAGAATGTCTTTAGCCTTATCAACAGAAAAACTCCAGCAGCCACCACTCACTGAGCACCTGCTATTTACCTGATGTTTACCTACATTCAACCACTGAATCCTTATCACACCCTATGAGGCAGGTATTATCTCTGTTTTGAAAATGAGAACACTGAGGAAGAAAGGTTAAAAATTTGGCCATACAAACATGGCTATTAAGTAACAGCACCAGGATTCATGCCTAGGATAAGTGACCCCTAAAGTCCCAGCTCTTTCCATTCTCCATCTTGTCTCCCACAAAACTGACTAGCTGTTACCATTTAATAACAGGTGTGGCATTATATTTAATGCTTTGGACACATGGCACTGTTACAAATAACAATTCTGAAAAGATATGCCTATTTTACAAATGAGAAGACGAGATTAACTCCAGAATATGTATGTGGCACAGCCACAACCTAAGCCCCTGTGCAGACACCCAAGTGTGTACTCACAACCAGTAAACTGGTACTTCCCAGACACCTTACCTCCATGATCAGTCCGAGAAACTTCGGCACAGAAATCATTCTGTCAACACCTTAATCTCTTTGTATTATAAAATTTCCTGATGAATGGAGGTCTTAAAAAATGCCAATTCTCAATTTAAATGAGAGGTTAATTATGGTACAATGTGGGATAGCACCATACAGAATAAATAGTAACAGAAATAAAGGAAATCAACAAGGTAGTAAATAGGTTTTAAAAAATATTTAAAAGGGCTTAAATCAGACTCTAGTTTATTTTGGTGTTGCTGATTTAACAAAGGAATACAATTTCATAATTCCCTATTACAGTGTTTTTTTATTCTGAAATATTCAAAGATTTACTCATGGTACTCCAAGAATTTCAGTACTTACCACACATTATCCCCAAGGCTGTGCTAAATACTGCCATGTATCCAAAGTAAAATGACGTTTGAAATAAGCCATACATCCTGAAATAAAACAAAATAACTCTATGTAGTGGATCCATTTTTACTTTTAACATAAAGACTTAAATTTAGTAAACGACAAATTTAGTTTCCTGAATACAAAATGAAAAGCTGTTCCAAGAAAATGTTTTGACTTACTTTGTTTTGAAAAAATAGTAGTAAAAGGAATACATGTAAACATAGATTGCAGTTGATGCAGCAGAGAGAAAACTTGTCCATTGCCTGGGGGAGGAAGAAAAGTAGCTATTGAATGAATGGCATTAAAACCAAGATTTTACAGCAAAGAATTTTATACAAACATCCTTTAAAATTCTATCTATTAGGGCCTCCCCGGTGGCGCAGCGGTTAAGCGCTGCGCTGTGGAGCTGTCGGCAGTGGTGACGCGAGTTCGACGCCCGGCCGGGGAGAATCCCACATGGTGCGGCAGACCTCTCCTGCCTCGCCCGCTGCTCCCCTCAGCAGTGTATTTCTGATCTGCCTGTTCTGCTCCCCGCTCTGTCTCTGGTGAACCCTCTCGCCGCCCCACAGCTCTGGCTTGTACCCCAGCTTGTATGTATAAAAAAAAAAAAAAAAAACATTCTATCTATTAGAAAACAAATGTATGTACATAGCATTTAAATATATCAAGAGAGCCTAAGAGTTGGAAGCAGAGTCTGGATTTGGTCAAATTCTCTATTACAAGCAACTTTAAATAAACCATTACCCTTTTCAGAGGTAATGTGTGTTCTTGTGTTTACAATAGAGCAATGCTTCCTTTCATAAAGCCTCTTCTGTTATCAAGCACTTTGTAAAAAAGACTTCTAATAAGTGATCATCATTAGTACAAGAATTTTTTTGACTGTTACTATTTTTCCTCTAAAATTTTAATCATTTTTATAACTGAAAAAAATTCTCTAAACTATCTTAAGTGGCAAAATTTCTCTATAGATCTTTTTCTCCATGCAACACACTTCAAATGGAATTGTATTTAAGAGTCCCCAGAGGTTCTTCCCACGAGTACTACTCACCATCTATAATCCTCTGCATTTAGTAGGAAGTATGTGCACACAATGGTCACACAGACGGTCACTATGCACAGGATGACCAGCACCAGCATCATGAAGCCATAGACATAATAGATCTTATATGCCCAGAAAGATGTGAAGATGAAATACCTACATAAAATGCAATGAGGACAGAGTTTTCTAGTCTACTCTTGAAACTCACCCAGCTCATGATGTATCTCAATTACACCTTAGTTCTCACTTTTTTCTCACTTAAATCTCAGTGTTTGTTTTTCAAGTAACTTCCAACTGTTTTCCTTGCCTTTTCCCATCCATTAAAATTCTCTAAAATTCTCTCAAAAATATTTTCTTGGATAACTGTTCAAGAACAGATTCTTTAATAAAGCACTCAACTTGAAGCAAACAACAAATCAGAAATTTAAAGGAATAAAATATGGAAAAGCAAAAACAAGACAGATACAAATATCTTATTTGCAAAATAATGTGAATTCCCTCATTCTTTCACTTTCACTGTGAGTCTTACCTCATGAAAATGAGAAGCTTTTAGCAAAAAAGTGACATAACAGCCCAACACTTTAAAAAGACTACTGTGTCTACCAAGGGGTGAATGGATTTGAGGGTGAGCAAAGAGGCTATCTAATGAAATGGAGAGCCAGAGAAATCAGGAAGACATGTGATCAAAAGGTACTGGGGACAAGGGTAGGAGGGAAAAATAGTCAGAGGTCAAGTCAGAAGTCAGGGTGAGGGTACAAGCAAAATCAGACTAGAATTACAGACATTTCTAAACTGGCTTGTTAAACTACGAGCTGAGTGGCACACACTCCAGTCACTCTAAGGTGGCTACTAATGCTCTCAGTGCACACAGCTGGGAGCTGACCACCAAAGTGGGCCCAAATCTATGTCAGTTGACTTTTAGCGTAATTAGACAATTTTATTAAATGTTAATAAACGAATAAAAGTGGGGGGGGAAATGTGTGGTTTCTATGAAAATTATGTTGAATGCTTTAAAAAAATTCAATACAGTGAATTACTAAAAAAGTTCTAAGATTAGGAGCAGGTGAGATGGTTATACAAGTCTAGGGGTGAAATGTAGAGATCTAGAGGATTTTGCACCTAGAATTCTACAAGTAGGTCTTTTTGTTTCAGTTTAGGAAGGCTGAAACACAAATATGTGCTACAAATGTCGAAGGAAAATTTATGGAAACAATAATTACATACTAATCAATGAAAAGACCTTGGCTCGGAATTAAAAACAAAAAACAGTGAGGGAGTGAAGGATATACCTTTAGTTGTCTTAATTTCAAATAAAATGTTATGTATCTTTTTTTTTTCCAGAATTCCTTTATATGAGCCAACTTTTTCAATTAACCATTTAATGAGATCCAATCATGCCTGTTACAAAGGTGTTCACTATATAGGAGAGAACGAACAGTAGGGCATCTGGAAACTCGAAGGGAATTCTGAGTAGTTACAATGACAAGCATTTCATAGGGACCCTCATGTTTCAAGGTACATGACCACAGTTCTTCAGAAAGTTCCATACGAAGAAACTGTTCTGCCTTAAATTCTAGTGCATCAAAAACTGGGACACAGGCTAAGAAAAGATTTAGATTTTGAAGTGATGAGCTAGGGTGCAGATATAAAGCATGGTAACTGGGTACAAGGTGGCACACCTTCCATCTCCAACACGTGCAAACACGTCCCAGCATGCCCATGGCCTCCACAGAAGGAGACCTAGGAAGGGACAACACATCAAGAGTTGTCAGGGTCCAGACTGACTTACGGCTCATTTAGTTTCCAGGGACCTTCAAATATTTTTAAAATATAATGAAAATCCAGTAATTCCTTACTTCATGAACAAGTGATCAAAGGCTGGTTTACAGCATGCATTCTTTGATTTCTAATCTCTCCTGTTAGTCGAGAAAGAAAGGTCTAGAACATAATACAAAAAGTCTAAACTTCACCTAAATATTTGAGAACAGAAAAGAAACTACTTTTAAATAGATACACACCCTTCTGTAAGTCATGGAATTAACAGACTAAATCTGCTAGATGTCTTTCTATCTGATGATTCTATACCTACTCTAACTTACAGATTCTTATTACAGCTAAATCCCTAAAAACATAAATACATTGCCCAAACTTACATTTCAATAAAGATTGAGCCAAAGGGTAAAATTCCTCCCAGGCAAACAATAACTGCAGGCTCCATGAACCTGGAAAATATTAAAATGGGTAGTTAACTTCTCATATGATTTTCATATTATATGAACCCTGATAATTGAAGGCAAGTGCTTGGTATTTTAAAATAACCAAAAGGACAGAAATAAACCAGTTAAAAGAAAAAATAAAATCCGAAGAGGACTTCAAATTAGCTACGTTATAACTGAATTTTTTTCCAGGATCAAAGGCTAAAATAAGAATCTGGGGAATACACAGTCTTGTGACTAGCAGAACTCAAGGAAGTGTCTGCACCTATTCTACATCTCTCCATATCTTCAAAGACTTGATAGATATTTTAGTTATTGAAAGCCATAGGAAAAGAAAATTATGTCTTGAGGCACCTATCTGA
Organism: Scalopus aquaticus; assembly: GCA_004024925.1. NCBI lineage: Eukaryota > Metazoa > Chordata > Mammalia > Eulipotyphla > Talpidae > Scalopus > Scalopus aquaticus. The sequence goes on along the minus strand of PVIJ01009182.1, from coordinate 43,830 downwards.
AATGTCTTTCAAACTGTGGCCTTACATCTCTTTTCTCACTCTTTCCTTGGTTTGGTAATTTCTTTTCCTGTGATACAGTTAAGGTACTATGAGTTCTGAGTTATAACAAAGCCGAAGAATGAATAAAAAAGTAAAACTCAAATCTCATTTCACTCCACAAATATTTACTAATTACAACTGGCAATTCTTCACCCGGAAGGCCTTCTCTCATCTTATACTTTTGCAAACACTGGCTCAAGTATTCGCTCTATAAAATTTCTCCCAAGTCTCCCAAGAAGAGGGTGGATCCTTCTCCCACGCTTCCACTCTCTGAAGATAACTCCATCAGTGCTTCCCACACTCTACTGTAACTGTCCAGTTGGAGCCATGACATGCCTCACTGAAGTATAAACCCTAGCAGGCAGAATCTATTCATTCAGGTATTTCCAGTGCCCAGCACATAAAAGATACTACATTAACATCTCTGGAAAGCACTAAAAAACTTAAAAGAAAATCAAAGAAATTGAGAACTGGAAAAAAACTTAAAAATCACTTAGTCTAGCCTTCTTCCTTCATTTTATAGAAGGCCAAGATCCACAGAGTATGACTGCCCACCTTGACAGTCAGTGAGTGCCAGATCCAGTATTCAGAATTTGGTAACTATATGAAGAAAATGAAGATAAAACACATTCTCACACCTAAATGTGACCCATGGGTATTGGCAAGGTCATGCATTTTTCTTTCCTCTTTTTCGCTAGCTCTAGTGACTCAGAGCAATGTTTCAATTCCCGCTTGTGCTTTTCCTTTTATCTTATCCTTCCCAATAATGGTGAAAATATGGATATGAATGGCCCTTAACTGTCTAGTTTAATCTTGATTTGAAAAAAATAATTTTAAAAAGTAAACTATTAACGTTCTCATAACCACAAACCTAAGAAAATAGGTACACAGACAATTCCTAAGACTGAATAGAGTGCTCTCCTTTAAACTGTAAGGCCCATTTCATTCAGTCTTCGCTTCTCCAACTGTCTATATACTTCCAAGTATATAAGACTATTTGAAATGTACCTGAAGGTATCAGCTGCATTTATGATGTGGTAAAATATCTATAACAGAAACTTTTCAATATATAGTCCTCGGTATGTATAGGTAGAGTCTACTGCACAGCTATTATGAGAAGATGGGAAATGTAATAAATATACAGTAAGATTGTTTTATTTTTGCCTGCTATGAAGAATTACGAAAATAAAGAATACAGAATAGCATAAATCAACACTAAAATAATGACCTCATTAATTTGAAAAGGCAATATAAACGTATGAGTTCACATTTTAAATTTGAATTACAAAAATTAAAAATATAAAAATATTTTTAATTAGCTCATTTTATGTTAAAAATTAGAAAGAAATACAAATAATTTCAAATTAAAATACATGAGGAATTTCAAAGCCAATTGGTTGAACTGCACTTCTGCTATATAGGCATCTTTTCAGCTGTTAAACAGAAATACTTGTCATCCTTTGTCAGGATTAATCTGAAATTACAGGAGGCCTTCAAGAACACATTTTGTGCATATTGTAACAGACATGAATTTGAGAGATTCTATACTAACCAGAAGTGAAGATAAAGAACCTAAGTTAAATTACAACTGGTGTCAACCCAAATTCATCTCTCAATTGACAGAATATGTGATTATAAATGGGTATCGATTTTGTTTAAATAACAAAATAGTTGGAAAGGAAAATGAAATTATAAGCCAGTAGTTGGCAAACTTTTTCAGTAAAGGTTCAGATAAGCACTTCAAGTTTTATAGGTGTATGGTCTCTGTCAACCACTGAACTCTGATGTTGCAATGTAAAAGCAGTAACAGACAATAGGCTAACAGAAGCCTGGCTATATTCCAATGAAACATTACTTACAAAAACAGGCAGCAGGTGAAATGGGCCTACAGGCTGTAGTAATAAAACTGTTGCAGCTTTAGTTTCCACTCATCTCTACAAACTAGTATACTTATCAAAGCATTTGACATATCTGCAAGTGGCATCAATATATGGAAGGTGAAATAATGATACAAATTATTACTACTCCTAACATCACAGGTTGGAAGAAAAACAATAAAATAAATTCTTAAGTTCAAAGTTAAGATTGTTACCCTTACAAACACATGTCAATTCTAAAGTTTTATATAAATATAAATATCCTTAAGAACTTATATGAGCAACAATCATGTAAGATTTAACATTATTTTTACCATTTTTTCTCCGGTATGGGACGAGGCACTGCATTGACACGACAAGGAAAGTTGGGCTGACCTGACAGATTTCGGCCAAGTATTGTACCAACAAGATTTAGAGGAAGAATAACAAAAAAACAGATGCAACAAACGGCCACCTGTAAATTAAATTAAAATGGGTGTAATTACTCAGAGAACAATAAAATTAATAAAAAGAAATAAAATGGACACAAAATTTAGACACACTTTGATCACCAAAGAAAATATTGTAAGATCTACATATTGGCTAAAATTTTGTAGGATATATATTAATGTAAGTAAGGAAAGAATGTCCTTTAAAATATTATAATTGATCTAAATGCAAGTTTGGATCTTCTGTAGTTTCCTTTTTTTCAATTCTTCCATGCTGTCTCTGCTACAGCCCCTTTTCCTTCCATTTTATCTGTCATGCTTTCAGCATATCCTTTATCTTTCACCATTATAGCCAACTTATTTACTTGGCTACATGACCTGGAGCCCCAAATATTATTAATATTGATTCATTAGTTCATGATTAATACTATTTTTCATTAGAGAAAATACATGAATACACACACACACACATCATCAACTTGACTAGTCATTAGGGAAATACAAATTAAAATCCAACAAGACACCAACCAGTACATATCCACTGGAATGGCTAAAATTAAAAATACTGACCATATCAAGAGCTAGGCATTATGTGGACCAACTGGGGGAACTCTTATACAATACTAGTAGGAATATAAACTGGAAAGTCACTTCGGAAAAGTTTAAAAATTTCTCGAAAAGTAAATTATCAGCACCTCCCTGGTGACCAAGGGCTTAAGTCTCAGCGCGATCTCTATCTACTACAGCCCGGTAATTCCCAGCCAGGGAACTAAACAATAGGACCCAGCAGACCTCTCACCTGTCCTGTCTCACCAGCTACTCCCCTTGTCAGCATATTTCAGTAAATCTGCCTGTTCTGCTCCCCACTCTGTTTCTGGTGAATCCTCTCACACCCTGCACCTCTGGCCTACACCCCAGGTCTTCTATGCAAAAATACCCCCAAAACCAAAAAAAAAAAAACAGAAGAAAAGTGAACTATCATGTGAAGCAGTGTTCCACAGTAGTTACTTATCCAAGAGAACTGGATAAACAACTGTTTAAACAAAGAACTGTTTAACCAAAGATTTATATAAGATTCACACAGCAGCTTGGTTTGTAATAGTTAAAAATTAGAAACATTCCAAAAATGTATTTCTGGGCAAATGGATAAGCAAATTGTGGCATAGCTATGCAATGAAACATAACTGAGCAAAACAAAACAAATAAGCAAACTTAATACCTGCAACAATATCATTATATCTTAATTTTTTTTACTGAAAAAGGCAAAAAAGAACATTCTGTGTGATCCTATTTGAAATTCTAAATAATGCAAACTAATCTATGATGACCGTAAGCACAACAGTGATTAACTGAGAATATGTGTGGAAAGGAAGGAGAAGAAAAAAAGGGATAAATTACAAAGGTACACAACAAAACTGGACTTAATACTTTTTTTGATTGTGGTGATGGATTCCCAAATATTATACATACATCAGAACTAGTCAAATTGTATACTTTAAATACACGCAATTTATCAATGCTAATTATACTTCAATGCAGCTGTAAAACATGCAGACAAAAAAGGCCTAAGACATTCATTAAGAGTTGACCACTGCTCTCAAGATAAAGCTGGAATTCACTTTGAGAAAAAGCAAAAAGCAAAAATTTCTTTTGAGAAAAAGAAAAAAGACCACACAAAAACTGATCAACAACACCAAAACAACAAAGAAAATGTGATTTTTGAGTCAATTACTCTTTAAGAGTTCTCATGTTTTGCTCTATAAAACAGGGATAATGCCTATCACTAGCTCTGCCTATCTCTGGGTTCTTCTGAAAATCAGATGACATAAGGGGTGTGAAAATGCTTTGTAAACCACAGGGAGCTATACAAATGTGTCTGTCATTATAATTCATCTTGTCAGTATTCGTGTATCATTTCAGTCAGTAGAGATCATTTTAGATGCTGTCTTCACTCCATATTACTACTTTTCCTCCCCAATCTCATTATCTTTTTCCACTTAATCATCAAATCTACTCCTCTATCCAAGTCATTAACAATTATTTTAATAATAATAATATAGTATCTGTCACACTTTGCTAAAAGACAGTATGTGATATTCCAAGGGTACTATCATCTCAATACTCTAATTCTACAATTGTTTAGTTACACATCTACCCAACTGCACACAGATATTTTGCCCACATTTCTCCATCCTGTTCAACAAGATATAATACTTTATCTATCATCCTTTGTTCTTCTAGGAGAAATGAAGTTGTTTTGGCATTTTTGCTTATCAAATCTATAATGGTTCCTTATGTTCACTACTGCCTGGAGGGGAGGATAAGGGCACAAAATGGAAGAGAGGAGAATACAGGGGACCATGGAGATGGATCACGGGTGAATTGGTGGTGGGCTGCCCAAGGGGAATACAAAATGTAAAAGACATAAATAACAATAAGAAAAATAAAATAAAATAAAATATGTTTTAGTGACACATATCCTAAAATCTTGTGCCTCAGCAAGTTTATCACATTTTGGAGGGCAGAATCCACTTCTTCCTTTTCCCTCTGCTTATGTCCAGTTTCACACCATTTTTGCTCCCTTGCACAGTTATTCAAACATTACTTATCTGAATGATTTCTCAGTATCTGTAAAAGATCACTTATATGAACAACAAAACTTCTAGCTAAGGTTACTGGGTATTTCTGTATAATCAATCCCCTTACCTATATTAGGTTTTACTTCCCTCTCATCAGGGATTACTGTCCTCTATCTGTTGTTTGATGAAGAACGAAAAGGAAGACTGGGATAGAGCCGTTCTTCTTTAACTCTGCTATAGTCACTAACCCAGGTATTGGGTTGTCAGAAAAGCCATGACATATTTTTTTATGTTTCCTATTCAAAAATGCATCATGACTTTTCCAACAACCCAGTAAGTCTTTGCTCTTGCTATGAAAATATCTTTAGAAAATCCTTTTGCTGGGCTTAGCATTTGTCAACAGTTCAGTTTAGATAGTGAAATTTTCCTAAGACTTTTATAGATTTTTATAATTCTTTAATGCTGGGCCTACACTGTACTCTTCGCATCACAAAATTTTGCATCACAAAATTCATTTATCTTGATTTCCATTTTTTCTCACTGTGGCAACTTATGGTTATTATATCATGAATTTCATTTCTGAAAATCTCCAATTCTCAAGCCATTTCCCCAGTTACAGCCCAAGACCTGGATCATGGGAGAGCATTTCCCTAAATATTTCTGAACCTTATTTCCTAAAACTTGGGTAGGTGGACTAAGCCCTCAACTGTGGAATCTTGGAGACCCCAAAGAACTAGAGACAAGATTACAGAGAATGGGCTTTAAGTCCGAAGACTCAAAGGAATTGGGGGGGGGAGGGGAGTAGAATGGTGTGAGGTGGGGCTAAAACAGCAAAAGAGAATTTGAAGACTCTGACTTTCAAGCTAGGGTATTCAGTTAAGTAGAGGTACCCAGTTCCTTAGACAGATGGTATGTATGTCTGGAAGCCCTGGGCACTGGAAAATTTTAAATTCCAAAGTGATTCTATATTTGTACCCAGAGTTGAGAACCATGGAATTTGTGAGAATATACAGTCATTTTCTTCATAGTATCAAGTCAAATAACTAAAAATACAAATTTAAGTGGTTAAAACACTTAATTATTGGGCCTCCCTGGTGGCACAATGGGTTAAGTGCAGCACTATGAAGCTATCCAGAGCCATTGCAGCATGAGTTTGACGCCCGACCAGGGAGATTCCCACATGGCGCAGCAGACCTCTCCTGCCTTGCCTGCCCCTCAGCAGTGTACTTCAGTTGATCTGCCTGTTCTGCTCCCCACTCTTGTCTCTGGTGAATCCTCTCACCACTCTACACCTCTGGCCTGCACCCCAGCTCTTGTATGCATAAATAAATAAATCTTTAAAAAAAGAAAACAACCCAAAAAACCCCATTTAATTACTAGACTCAGTCACTTCAAATTTATAAATGTCATGTTCTAATTAAGTCTTGATACTCTTAAATGGAAGAAAAAAATATTAGACCATACACATGATTAAGACTAGAGGAATTACCTTCACTAAGCATTCTTTCATTCTAAACAAAACCAAAAATTAGCAGGCAACCACAAATAAGAGACAATCTACAGGGGAGGGGGAGGAAGAGAGACCAAAATAGGAGAGAAAAGCACACAAGGGACTATGGTGGTGGTTGACGGGTAAACTGGTGGTGGGAAAATCTATGGGGGATACACAATAATGTAAAGGATATAAATTAAATTAAAAAGTACATTAAGAAAAAAATCTGTAAGTGGTGGCATCAAAAATAATAATAAAAAAGTGAGCATATAGTAAAAAATACATATATAACAAATAAATAAATTTGAAAGAAAATGAAGAACAAGATACTATATAAGTCTGCTAAATGGGCACCAAAAGTCCAGTATTTTATAAACCCTCTCTGGATCAGTAAAGTGTGATACTATATTCTAGTAATTAGTAAGTATTAAATTAGCTATAGACAAATTATATTGAATATTAATATTTAAAATCCAATTTACAAACTGGCAACATTTTTAACTTTAGTAAAATAAAGCAATTTTGAAATACAATTTTCACCACATCAAATTCAAAACTTTGTGAGGAAAATATAACAGAACCCTATCTTTAAAGCAGTATGAAAAAAATTTACTCATCCGATTACCTTTAAGAAGTAACATGGCTCCCTGTATGCACTTTCTTGTGGAAATTTAGGAACGATTATGAAGCAAATTCTTTTCTAGTTATGAATAATTATTATTTTACCCTTTGTCAGCCATTATGACTTTTACTTTACCTTGAAAAAAAAAACTTTCACTTTTGAAGCAATTCTCAAAAATATTCCTAACTAAAAAGTATTAAAGATTTAATAAAAATATGTATGCAATGTGTCATTAGCAAACCTAGACTGTAAAACAACCAAAATCACCTGGAATTCCTGTGAAACAATTCAATAACTCCCATATAATGGAAAGAAAACCAAACAAGATTAAAACTGAGAAACGGATACAGGTCCTAGCTGCAATTCGACCACTGTCTGTCTATGTGACCTTAACCTACTTAGTCTTTCTGTAAAACAGGAACCACATTGCAACGTGAATATGTGCATGTGCGCAGATGCACATTTAGATAAAAGTCTACTCCAGGTCTAAAATTCTGTTCCTAGTAAAAAGTCAACTGGTAAAGCACAAGTGTATCTGTATTTCAGTTTTAATAAATTTAAATAGTCCAAAGCTTTCAAAGTCGATGGTTAAGATATTTGAAAGGATTTACTATCTATAGTAACATATTATTGCTATAGTAAACACTAATGTTTAATGAGGTTCTTGAAAAAGTACATTGTTAATGAAAAAAATGTTACAGAGATGCTTCACTTTCTATCACTGCACTTACTGAGCATCTTAAAACACTCATGTTTCTTGATGTGTCATTATTCTGTCTCTAAAATATATTTACCAGTTTCTCCCATCTTTGATAAAAAGCTGTACTATTCTCTTCTGTCATACTTAAGGGCAGCCTTTCACTTTATTGGCTCATAGAATCAAGAAAAAAAAAAAAGGCAACTGTAAGGCTTAAACTTAACCAGAATTATAAGAAAACTAACAAGTTTCTTCCTCACCTAACTTTCCAGAAGTGGGTAGGGACTGGCTGCAACTATAGAAAGTCTTAATAAGAGGTGCAAATATCAAAATCCCAACTATCTTGGGAGAGAGAACAGGACTCACAATGTCTATACTTTTTCAGTTTAAAAGTAAGATTCATGCCACTTACCATTGTTCCAAAAGGAATGGCTCTCGAAGCATGGTAATAGATGGCTATAAAGTTGATGAAGAAAGCAGTGCCACACACCATAGCTGGGATAAGAAATGCCCCAATAAACATCTGCTTTATCCATCTCCTTCCTGAAAGAGAAGAAAAACTATGAAAACTAAAGAAACAGGAATATAGTAGTGTCTAAAAGGTGACATTCCATGCCAAACTATTTATTTAAATTTTTAATGGAACATTCCTGAAATTTAACATTCAAACAACTGCTTCAAAACAAAAGCTAAGAAAGACCAGTACAGCTATTCAAGTGTGTCAATAGAAACAGCTTTTGAAGTGAGTACACTAGAAAAGAGCAACGAACTGTTGTAAAATAATCTGGTGTTTTGTCCCAATCCTGCCACTGAGCTGCTGTAAACTTTGGGAAGCTACTCAGTTTTTACACGTTGGCCTAGATTGGTGTTTTCAAACTACTATTTGGAGTTCTAGAGTTTCTTGGAGGTGCCTAGGAAGTAAGTAACTGGTGAAGGACAAAGTCCTGCTTCAACTGGAACAATTCCATTTCAACAGTTTTACACACTGGAATTTCATGTAAGCTTTTATTTGAATAGGTTCTACTGCTTAAAAACAAACAAACAAAAAAAAACAAAACAAACCTGACCTCTGAATTACTAAATTTACTCTTAGTTCTAGGACTACAAATATGTAAATTACTTGTTTGAAAGGGTAAAAACAATAGAATGTGTTTCATAAGCTGTCAGCAATTAGAACTATAGATTTGTAAGTTTTATTATTTCTTTGTACCTCTCTATACTATCAAAATTCTCTACAGTGAGCAGACATTATTTAAATCAAGGGAGGGAATTTTTTAACTGCATAGTCAAAAGTTTTAAATCATGTTTATAATGACCAAGAGAACCGTAAGGAGCTTTCTTTCCAGGACAGCAGTGTGCACCTGCAGTCGCACCATCAGGGAACATCTTCACACTGCTAAGACCATAATATACGAAGATTTAATGCTGGATGGATCACTGCTATTGTAAAATTCAGCCCCATAACCATAAGCAAGAGGAACCCAAATCGAGAGTGCTTTAGGGTAAGCAACACTTTTTTTTTCTATACAAGTTCTTTTTAAACCTATGTCTTATAGAATTACTAGCCCAAATCCCATAGTCCTCAATTCTGAACTGCCTTCATTTTTCTCAATTTTCAAGAACTGCTCTTTCTACCACAAAAAGAGTGGTAACTAATTAAAGCACTATTTTTCTTTACCTGATTTCAACCCTTTCCTAACATTCCCTTTTCCTGTACTTTCTATTATCGTCTTAGATTCACACATGCATTAATAAATTACATACCCAGTTCTATTTCTCCCTTTGCCTCCAGCAATCAAAAAGAAATCCCACTCACATGCCAGTGGGTATAATCAGTAGCCAAGGCACTACATTATTGGGCTTCCCATTGCTCCCCACACCCTAGAGATTCTGGTCAAATTCCAGGCTACCCCTGGCTTCAAACTGGGTCTGAAGAGCTGTCAGGTTCACTGAAGACAGTGTGAAGGCTGTGGCTTCACTGTAGCACAAATCCTGAGATAAGTGAAAACTTCTTGTTACTCTAGGTTGACCTCTACATTAATCTTGTTTTTAAGGATTGTCCAGACAAAACATCAGCACAAGATCAGCAACAGTTCGTTGCTCTTTTCTAGTATTCCCACTTCAAAAGCTATGTTTCTATTGACACACTTAAATAGCTGTACTGGTCTTTGTTAGCTTTTGTTTTGAAGCAATTGTTTGAATGTTAAGTTTCAGGAACTTAACTTTCAGGAACTCTTCAGGGCACTGTTAATCAGAAAATAACCTTTAGCTCATACTTAGTAAGCTATGACACTCCCAGACCTGACCCTAAATTCTGTCAGCTTTCAGTAACAACTATAGTAAAGTTTGTCAGGTATTTTTAACTTGCAATCAGACTAAAAGCAAATTTATGCCCAAGTATGAATACATTTCCTGTTTTTAAATAAATGTGTTTCTGCTGTGGAGACTTTTTTAGAGGTCACAAACTATAAAATTCTTAGCCTAACTGGTTTCCAGGTAAAATTCAAAGGAAAAGTTACCTTAAGCAACCTAATTTCCTTAGGACAGTCTAGTATAAAAAGACTCTGTTCTCATATCTGAAGGTAGAATAAAGAGACTGAACACCTAACTTAAAGTATTAGGAACCCATACAGATACTCCCTCAGGCAATCCAAAGAATTATCTATCCTGAAGTTGCAGACCAGATTAACTCTAGCAGAACCAATAAAAGAAGCAATGGCAAACCAAAATATCCTGGGGAAATCTGAAATTATCCTCTGCTCATACTACTTGTAACCAACCATAAGTCCCTGCATTCTACAGAAAGAAGCAGGATCCCCAAGTGTAGACATTGCTTAGGATGAGCAAAGAAAATCAATTTCAGAAGTCACTATTGCTAGGAATAAAATTTTAAGGTTTTTCAATTATCCATCATTCATAAACCAAAATATACAAATCTATCTTCAGCATTTTTCTGACCTCAGACAATTACAAGGATAACAAATGAACCTGAAGACCCCTGGCTGTCAACAAGGAGCAGTGCCCTCATATTATCCATGTGTCTCCTATCACTTCCAAGGCACAAAACTAAATAAGCAAGGTGTATTTAAGGTGAAGCCCTCTTAGCAAGAGATTCTGAATACAGAATAATACAAAACTTCTGTACAAAGTCCTTTATTTAATTTTAAATATTTAAAAGTCAACTGAAATAAACTCTCCTTCCACTGTCCACTTGACCCACAAGCCATGAGATACACCTTTATATTCAGCTTTAAGGCTCTACTGTGTGGAGTCTTCTCATGGTGCATATCTAGGGAGCTAGGAACTTAAAGCAAAGTTATAGCAATAACTTCCTACATGTTCCTCAGGCTGAACTTCACAGTGAGAATAGAGATTATTAACTATTCATATTTCAGGAAATAAAATATAAGGATTCCATAAAAGCAAGATAGAATACATAATTGATTTGGTAGAAATTATGTAAAATAAAATAACCACATTTTTAAAATGACTGCACCGTACATTTTAAGCTCCAAACATCTCACAGTAAAACATTAGCACCTATAATTAAAAATACAACATGATAACTCATAAGTTACCTCCTTGTCTAGCATATAGACTTCCTCCAAAATAACCATTCACTGGAGATGTAGCAGCATAGACAAATATGGCTGTACTGAGCATTGATCCCCTCCTAAATAGGCAAAACAACATAGATGACAAAATAAAACCAGCAATTTGAAGAAATCATCATATAATCAATCACATTAGCATTGGATTTTAAAGATAATTTAACAGGAAAAATATCACATCCTGGACTGCAAAGGACCTCAAAAGTTTACCTAGTAAATGAATTGATAGTTAAAATTGCATTTAAATGATTCCACATTGATTCTAATTTTTTTGAATCTGCAGTTAAATTTTGTATTCTAGACAAGTATTTCACATTTCTTTGGCAAAAATATTAGAAGCTGGCATTAAAACTGTTTGCAATCCTGTGAAACAATCACATCATATGGAAAAGGATATTCATCTGTTACGAAAAATAATTGGAATATTTCTTCTTATAACTTAATTCAACTGCTTAAGACTCTTACCTGCCAAAAGACATAAAATGAAAGTAGAATAATCTATATTAGTGCTATTATTTTAAATGCTGTAACACTAAAGCTTTTTCTCTTTAGTTTCCCTTATATTGTTAAAAAATCCAACGGTCCACAAATCGACATTAACTCAGATGAGTAATTTCTACCCTTGGGGCTCCCTGGTTCCCCCGGAGTTAAATCTCAAGACTATCACCACTATGAGGTGAGTTTAATCCCCAGCCAGAGAGCTGACAGACCTCTCCTATCACACCCGCTGCTCCCCTCAGCAGTGTATTCCAGTAGATCTGCCTGCTCTGCTCCCCATTCTGTCACTGGTGAATCCTCTCACTCTCCACACCTCTGGCCTACACCCCAGTTCTTCCACACAAAATAAATAAATAAATAATTTCTACCCTCTTCCTTTAATAATGTTATCTAGGGAATTTAGATAAACCTTCCTGTCAAATAAAACTAGACAAAATACTTTTGGAATTTCTAACTTATAGAGAAATATTAAGATGGTAAATGACAGTATCATATGTCACAATACAGAAATGTACTTAAAAACCACCAACAAAAAAAACCTTTTTCAAAAGTCACCAGAACTAAGAAGATAAAATAAAGTCTATACATAGAACATACAACCATGTCAGTTGGAACGGAAGCATATTCTTTAAGAGAGAATTTATAAGAACATACTAATGTATGTACTGGGAGAATTTACATATTCATAAATTAAGCATCTTCTGGGTAATAATTATTAGATTTTTAAGTAGGCCTATCTAGAATACAAACATACACCATCTTGGAATATGAAGCACTCCTCTGCCCAAATGCCTCTCCTCAATTTCTTAAAGTGGACCCATAATAGTTAAAACACTGTATATTTAATTTCCAACAATATATAATTAACATGGTAGTAATCTATGTCATTCCCAAGTTTTAAAAGATCATGGGTTTCAAAATTATCAGTCTTAGGAACCAAATCTGTTTTTTTCCCCCAATAACCCAATTAAACATTGGTATTAATTTATTCCTTCTAGAAGATCATTAATAAATTCGATCCATTCTCTGTTTGTAACTGTGTATGTGAAGGCTGACAGAGACCTAACAATACTGAAAAACGAAAGACTGCTTTAGTCTGAGACCAGGCTAATAGCAGTCAGAGTTCTCATTATCAGCAGCACAGAGAGGGTTCAAAAGGTTGCTCATGTGTTTGGGAGAACCAAAATGACCACAGGGCATTTAAGTTTGTAGTTCCCAGAGACATTTTCACTTAATGGAAGTGTGACAGAGTATCTGTAATAAAACTCAGACATACTTCCACCTCTTCATAAATATTCTAAGAGCATTTCCTCCTCGAATAGATCATTTTCACCCACACTAAAAAATCTGCTGAGTAAGGAAACTGTCCTCTTTGTTCATCTCCCCAAGACTGGGGAGGAAACACCTCTACTTGCCACCTTATCACTCTCCACCAAAAATACCATAGCAGCAGCAGCAGCAGTGTTTTACCAGACTTGCTATACCTTCTCTAACTCTATGCTTTCTCAAGAGTCAACAAACAAACTCACACAGGCATCCACATCTAATTTATGTTAGATTATCTGTTCTCTCTCCTTTAGAATTATCCCTCTGCAGTAATTCTCCTTCAATTCTGTGTGCATGTTTTTCATTTTTTTCACCACTCTGAACTGTTTTTATCTCTGTTTTTCACTTCCATAGCATAGCAAATTAAGAAAAGAGTTATGATATAGGAATCTTGATGGTGGGTGTGGTGTGATTGCAACACTGAAGGGTGTGATCCTATACCTCTAAATCCCATACAAGCTTATATGCCAATGTTACCTCAATCTAAAAAAAAGGTTATGGAATGAGAGGGCCTAGGTTCAAGTCCCAGTTCACTAACATCCCTTTACTAGCAGCTGCGTCATTTCAGTCCTATTTCTTAAGTGCTCTGAGTTTTACTTCTCTCATATGCGGAGTGGAGAAAATAATAGTCCGAAGGGTTGATAATAATCCTCACAGGGTTGATGTGAGGATTAATGGAGCTAAGTGCCTAAAGCACCTAACACAGAATCTCAAAAATGTTAATCACTTGGATACTATAAATACTCACTGCTTTGGTACTAATCATATAATTATATTCACATCAAATAAGGACAACATAGAACACTACAACCACGTAAAGACGCACTAAAGTAACAAGACACTATTTGTCTCAAATACCATTAGAAGCAGTTTCCTTTTCCTCAACACTGAAGCTCTATTAGTAGAAGAGCTCTGCAGTAAAAATGAATTGCCAAAATTCTAACACTAACATTGGAAAAGAAACAGCAAAAACTTGGTTTGGAAGTGATTATCGACTAGCAGCTCCTAAGGGTTACTCTACAGTCAAGTTGTAGATTTGGTAGTGATGAATTCTGACCTAGTGTTTAATATAAACCATGATTTTGTGGCAAATCTGGAATGCTTTTTTGCGTCTGAGATCTAACTCACCTGAAATAAAATTTACTCTACACTACTTAATAATCAGAATATTGAAGTTTAGGTCTTAAGTCAATTACTTTAAAGTTTATATGATAAATCACAAAGTTATATTTCATAAAATAAACTTAGGAATAACTTTATTGGTTAACATGTATTCACTTCACTTCAACAAGCACTGATTAAGCAACTTCCATGTACAAAACTCTTTCAGAGGATACTCTGAGAATTCAAAGATAAGTTAGACCCATTCCCTGCTCTCAAGGAACTTACTGCCTAGTGGAAGGAACAGCAATCCAGTATAGCTAAAAATTTAATATACAACTAAAGAGCCATTCTTTCAGCAACAATTTACTGCTTGTCCACCAAATGCCAGGCATACGTAAGAAAGAACACATTAGGAACGGAAATACAGATTTGAAATGTAACTGGAGAAAAGTATTGTCCTGGCTGAGAACCTCACGGGGCAGTATCTGAATTATAAGCTCTGCCACCCACACTGAGACCACGTTTGCTCAGTGAACCCACAGCTCTCTAAGAAAAAGGTCACAGGACCACTCAATATGACTTGAGATCTTTGTGAATTTACAACTTTTTCTTATAATCCCAAAACCTCAAATCAAGAATTTCTTGCAAATGGTTCTGTCCACGAAGAAAAAATTAGGTACCAGAAATTATGTAAAGATAAAATAAGTCATTCAATTATTTTTCTAATCTCATGTACCACTTTTTTTTACAATATTTACAAAGGTTTCTTCTGTCTGTAGATTCTCCCAGTTTGGGATGTAAATGTGAAGTAATAATTCAGTAACTGTGAAATCCTTGTGCATCTTATCAAGATCTAATTGGATATTCAGTTTTTAAAAAATGACTATTCACTTTGTCAAACACATCTTTATTGAAAATTACCTCTGCTCATATTTCTAGTGGAACATAACCTTTAAAACTCACCAAAATATTCAATAAGGCTAGTAAATTTTAGCATGTAATAAAAAAATACACGTTATAGCTATTGATTGATGCTCATTATTTGTCTGCAGTAACAATTATGCTAATTAAATTCTAAGATAATTTAAATATGCAAATATTTAATGATAGCCTTAAAAGGCTCCAAGAGCTATAAAATAATTCAAGGACAACAAAAAATATGCAATAAAGCTAATTTAAACACAAGCACTTACTCTGTATATAAGTCTTCTATCATTGCAACAATAATAACAATGAGAGACACAGCAAATATCTGACATCCAGAACCAATGAGAGAGGAAAATATCAGTGGGTGACTTGATGGTCTGAATACATCTCCATGCACCTGCTTCCATCCATACTCATCTCCTAGGTCTCTATCCTACATACATACACATGTAGAGAGAAAATTACAATTACAGTTGTAAGTTCCTTCACTCCAAATTTAGAGCTATTTAAAGGGGTTCAAAGTATTGAGAAAAGACATGTCAAATTTAAATAATCATTGCTTCAGTAACTTAAAATGTTAACGTATTGTGGAATTTATGAGGCTCAGGAGAGTGGGTCCTGGCTGTGCTCAGGGGATCTCAAAAAATGAAAACAGAAAAAATCTAGGAGCAAAAAGAAATGCCAAGTTGGGAGAATAGCACACAGACTCTTCTAAATGATACTTTTTTGTCATTTACATCAAGATTATGGCTCATGTATGATTTGAAGCCAAGTAAAAAGCAAAAAAGATAGATGTCCTAACATTGCAGATAGCCCTTTATATAGCCTGGAATCTATCTAAGAAAGCATGGGGGAAATATTTTTTAACAGGATTCAATTTTTCCTTTTCAACCTGAGTAAGCAAGTATCTAAAGCAGTGTTGTTTAAGAAATATCAGTCCCTAGTAGAAAAATCAAATGCTGTACAAAATGAGCAAAATGTAAGAAAATAAATTTAATATTAAGAAAAAAGTAAAGAAAGAATTATCAGTCTCTCAAGGCAGATAATTAGATAATGGGGGGGTGGAAGGAAATCTTGGTCAAATATATTTGACAAGCAACAAATATTTTATCCAGCCTGATATTTACAATACACACTGGCACATTAAAATTAAAATTTAATTGTTTTCCAAAACTTATTTAATGACAGATTCTATTTATCTATGTAATATTCATTACCATTTTTGTTCTTTTTAACATTGTTCTATACAATATAGAGTGCAAATCTTCCCTCTGCACCTCTTAAACTAAATGTAAATGAATCCCCCCACCCAAGTTTATGCAATATATACAGTATTAGAAGATACCATACAGGTCTACAACCTGCCTAGCTACAATGCTGAAATCAACAGCTCTGAAACTGAATGTTTGTTTCTTAAGTTTGACATGTCCTTATTGGTAGCAAAACTTGAGCTATCGAGAGATTATGTTTATTCAGCACTTAGAGTGAACATTCACATACTTCGCTGAAAACACTTTAGTATTAGAGATTCCTCTGAGGTTTTACATCTTTCTAAACCTGAAAATTCTGAATTCTGAAACTTATCTCAAGGATTTCAAAAAAGGAATTGTGGACCTACACCCCAACATTCAAAATAACACTGAATTAAATGGTTCTATAAATACAGTAAAAATGTCTGCTCACCATGTCATCCATTTCTTCTTCTTTACTGTACCGGGCATAGTCCTTTCTTAAAGTTCTCATTAAAATCATTGAAACTAAGCCCACCAAGAATATCACCATCATGAAGGAGTTGAAGATTGAAAACCAGTGAATCTAAAATAAAATGTTACCAACATGAAATATCAATCACAAAATCATTCAAAATATTTTATGTAAAAATCCAAACCTCAAAAGCACTAGGGATGAGTATTCGCTTTGCAAAGGTATTGGCTTTCTTTATAGTAAGCTTCAGATTTATTAAAACACAACACGGTTTACATATATTTTCACAGACTTTGGGCACATAGCATATGTCATTCAGCATTACAGAGAAAAAACATGGAGACAAACAGGCCTGTGTTTTAACACAGGCTCTGTCAGTTCTAGTTACATGACCTCAGTTTTCTTATATCAAAAGTAGATAGTACTCTGGTGTAAGTGATGGCAAGGTTTAATTCTGTGTGTAAAAATTATGGCACCATGTCTGGCACAGAGATGTAGATACTCAGTAAATGTGAATTTACTTCCCTCTAAGTGAGCAACAACCTGAAAACCTCCTTAAAATACCAAGACTAAACCATCATAGCTGACTGCCAAGGACTTGGGCAGCTTCCTGAATGATTTGCTTCACTTATTTCTGGTTAATCCTCTCCATTCTGTCATCATTTTTATCCCTCCTTTCCAAATTAGCTACCCAGGTACAGAGAACAATGAGGTAAATTAGCTTCTCAAAGTTCTCAAGACACTTGAGTTTGATTTTACTTACACATTTGTCACAAAATTCCATCCAGGTTCTGGTTCAAATCACAAGGTATTACTATATTTCTCAGTGCATCTCAGAATCCAGTGTATCTGACTTCAACTAGGTCTGCAGCACTGTCTGATAGTTCTATTTTAATTCCCTAAAGTGTCTTAGAGGTAGTGCCAAAATTTCTCTTCTCTCTTCAAGTCCTAATTCCATTTATTTTTCTGCATGTATCCCCCAAACCTCTCATTTCTCCTTTTAAACTACTAGAAGTTGTTTTTCCTCGTAAATCAATCTTTCCATTAGGTTCTAGCTCTCATTCACTCCCTGGTGCATTTTACCCCTTTGCTTGCACCTCTAAACTTTCACCTTTCTCCAGTGTCAACAATCTCCAAAGACTCCTATCTAAAACGGTACCTACTCCCTAGGGTTGTTTGTAGTTGAAAGGAGACAATAAATGTGAAGCATATAGCATAATATCTGGCACATAATTAACTAAATTTTTTAAAATACAGGTATTGTTTTTAAATACTTTATTTTTTTTAAAGATTTATTTCTTTATTCATACAAGCTGGAGAACAGGCCGGAGGCGTGGGGCGGCGAGAGGGTTCACCAGAGACAGAGTGGGGAGCAGAACAGGCAGTTCGACGGAAATACACTGGCGAGGCAGGAGAGGTTCACCACGCCATGTGCGAATCTCCCTGGCTGGGCGTCGAACTTGCGTCGCCACTGCCAACAGCTCCACAACGCAGCGCTTAACTGCTGTGCCACCAGGGAGGCCCAATACAGGTATTTTTTTTTAAAGATTTATTTATTTATGCACACAAGCTAGGGTGAAGTCCAGAGGTGTGGGGCGGTGGGGGTTCACCAGAGACAGAATGGGGAGCAGGACAGGCAGATGTACTGAAGTAGATGCTGAGGGGAGCAACAGGCGAGGGAGGAGAGGTCTGCTGCGCCATGTGGGAATCTCCCCAGCCAGGCATCAAACTCCCACAGCAGCCACCCACAGATCCACAGCGCTGCGCTTAACCTGCTGCGCCACCAAAGAGGCCCAATAAACTAAATTTTTTTAAGTTATTGCTATTACTACTATCTTTTAATTAAGTGTTTGCTTAAATCTTTTGCCCTTCATCTCCCAATCCTTTTCTCACCTTTCTCCTTTTAATGCCAGTACTTTTCAAACAAAGAGACTACATGTTCTTCCCTCACTTAGCACTGAACAAAGTGAGTACTGATCTCACTTTGTCCCCAAAGATTTCTTTCGAAGGCCTGCAGTCAATGGTCTGCCCCATTTCCTAGCTCTCCCTGTACCACCCTACTTTACTGATGCCGCTCCTCGACCCTTTGTGAACTTTTCCAAAGTACCCAGTCTTGGACCTCTACTCTGAATTCTTCAGACTCGGAGAGTCTTTAACTAGCATTCCAATGATGATGCTAACACCCTCCGCTTCCTATCCTCACTCTACCCCAAAATCTCCAGCCCTCTTTCCCATTCACATTTCAGACTTTTACTAACTACAATCATTTCCACTTGAATGTCTTTCTGGAATTTCAGACTTAGACCGCCCTCAGATAAACTCATGATCTTTGGCCTCACATATTAACACTTACTTCTAATTTCTAACTTCTGCTAATGGTACTAACATGTACCTCTGAAATTTCAGGGTCTCTGGCTCTTCCATCTTCTTAATCCTTCCTAGATAATAACTATTAAGCCTTTATTTTTCTTTCAAAATGTCTCTTGTCCACTCCTTTTCTCTATTCCCGTGCCATCATCACCTCACACACTGACAACACTCATTACCTTCTAGTTGATGTTTTTTTAAAAATTTTGAGCTCTCCCCTCTTTCAAATGATCCTGTAAAGAGTTACCCAGCATATCTTTCTGAAACATCGTGTTCATGTTTCATTTCACTATTCTGAAATGTACAGAGCCCCCCCTCCATTTTCTCTCCTATCAGTTCTGAACTATTTTCCCTAATATTCTGTGACCCACTAATACAGCCACCTCACCTTGTGTATCACCGTATCTAGCTGACCTTTCTTTCCATTGTATCCTATATACCAATCAAGCAGAGCTTTCCTCGGTGATGCATGAGTACAACATACTTAATTCCATCGTTATATCCTGTTCATAATTCCTTTTAACGTAGAATCCACTTCTATCCACCTCGTGAATTCTGCCTACTCTCTAAAGTCAACTCAAAAACACTTTCCTCCCGAAACTTCTCATCTCCATATTCTAGTTATTTATAGCTATGCTCTTGCTCTAAACTTCTATAGGTACATACGTAGAACACCTAACATCGAGGATGTACTATCTGATACAATCAGGGCAGATTTTAACTTGGGTTGACGTGTCCATGCACTAGAGGGAAGGTCAGTCCCAGATTTGTTACCCATCCTGAGGTTTCAGGCAAGTGATAAACAAGAGACTGAAAAACAGGAGAGAGTCAATTGCCTCTGCCTCATCATAAGATCATTTGTTCCTTCCATCAACAATTTATTTACTGAACAGCTACTGAAATTATAAAGGAAACAATATAGTAAATGTACTATATTTTAAAATATTTGCAAAGAAAGGTTACAATTGTATCATAAAAGTATCATTCAAGATTTAAAAGTCTAACACTAGAGGCTTTTCTAAAGCTTTAATTTTGTTCCCACTTTGAGAAATTAATAATCTAGAAAAGGACCTGAGAAAAAAATCATATATGTGATTCAAATCTACTTCAGTCAATGTATCAAATTCCTAGAGAAAGTTGTATGCAGTTATTAGAAATTAGAAATAATTTTATGTAGTTATATTTAGTAATAAGACACACCTAAAACAGTAAAGCTTCTAACAAAGCTCTTTGCTATTTTCTAATATAAAGTATTAAGCCATAAAGTTTAAATTCAGTATCTATTTTAAAGCAGCATTAATAACCTGACATTTTATAAGAATTTTTTCCCCAAAAAAGTACGAAACGCTGTATGATTCAAAATTACAGCAAGGGAAATATTTCTTAAAAGAATCAGATGTCGAGGCCTCCCTGGTGGCGTAGCAGTTGGGCACTGCACTGTGGAGCTGTCAGGGGTGGCAATGCGAGTTTGATGCCCGGCCAGGGAGATTCCCACATGGCACGGTGGACCTCTCCTGCCTCGCCCGCTGCTCCCCTCAGCAGTATATTTCGGTCGATCTGCCTGTTCTGCTCCCCACTCTGTCTCTGGTGAACCCTCTCGCCGCCCCATGTCTCTGGTCTGTACCCCAGCTTGTATGCAGAAATAAATAAATCTAAAAAAAAAAAAAAAGAATCAGATGTCACTAAGGGATTACTAAGCCTGTACATGCTGACTCCAGCACCCCCTAGTGTTGCTAATTCTAAGCAGTATCCCAGTTTGTCATAAACTTCAGAACATTGGCAATTACTCTATTACCAGTGCTGTCTCTTAGGAGCACCTGTTACCTGCCAAAAACTAAACTAGGTGCTTTTTATTTATTCACAAATGGGCTCTCATCACAACTCTGCAAGGTATAATCCCTGCTCCATTACAAGGAATAAACACACTAAAAAACTGAGAAATTTGGCCAAGGTTTTATTTATAGTAAGTGTCAGAGTTTGGATTCAGCTTGAGCATCTAAGCCTGTGTAGTCACTGTGCAAGAAAAAATTCCTACACTTAAAACACAACAGATGCCATCCCCTCTTGCCTCCTTAAGGAAAATGCTGCAGGAATTTTCCCCCTTTCTCCTACATCATCAGCTCTGCACTACTGACCCCCATCAATATACAAACATGTTTTCTTTTTCTCTCTGATTTTTCTCTACAAGTTTCCAAATACAGCCTTTCTGCCCCAGTGATGGAAGCTTCACTCCAACAGATGCTCAGGTCAAAGACTGCTTAGAGTTCTCAACCTTTATCTTCCTGTCCATCAGGAAACCCTACTGGCTCGAACATCTTCTCACCACCTACACTGCTACACCTTGGTGTAAGCACCAGTTTGCCTCTCATCTGAACTGCTGCAGGAGCTCTTCATTGGTCTTCCTGTTTCTCCCCTTCTTCCCATACAATCTAGTCTCAACATAATAACCTGAGCAAGTTAGTAGAGCTGTCGTTTCCCTGCTGAAAACAGTATCATTCCCCTCTCTGCATTCCAAGTCCTGACAGCAGTCATGGATGATCTAGTTCTTGTTACCTCTGACTTCATCTCCTACTACTCATCCTCCCACTCTGCTCCAGTCACATCGGCCTCCTTAGCATGTTCCCACCTAACAGGCTTTGCAATGGTGTTGCCTCTGCCTGGAATAATCTTTCCCCCAGATACCCACATCCCTTATTTCCAAATTCCTTCAAGATTTTGCTCAAAAGTCCATATCAGAGGCTTACCTGGCCACCACATTCAAAATTACAATTTATCCCATCCATGGCACTCATGCCCCACAGCTAACCTTTTTCTTTTTTGATGTACATAGTTTTGAATACACTATATACTTTACCTATTATGTACTGTACATGTCCCCAAGAGAATATATGCTCCCAGAGGGCATGGGTATTTGGCTTTTACTCCCTAGTATATTCCACTCAGTACAGTGTTTGACACATAGCAGGTGCTCAATACTGGTTCAAAAAATACTGATTACTAGTGAAAATGTCAAAAAGCAGCCTTTTCCCCACTGAAACCAGAAACAAGGCAGAACATGATATTCCAATAGGGAATGTCACCTAAGAGTCCTCAAATTCACAAAATTATCCAAATGCTCAAGTTATTTTTGTGCCTAAACCTTTAACTGGACCACCAACACCTTATTCAGAAGTACCCGAGCACTGTAACTGATGAGAACACATGGAGGGGAATGAGGGCAGGCTTTTAGCTCCAGGATAGCATACTAAGTCTTTCAATATGGACTGAATTCCAAAAATCTCTATCTTTTTAATCCTAGGCCCTAAGGGAAATAAGAAGTAATGGTAGATTCTAGAAGAGTCTAGTAGTGCCGATACTGATCAGAGATTACAAAAACTTATGAACCATCGCAAAAACAGGTGATTAATAAATTTCAGAATTCTACTCCAAATTACGAAAGAGGCAAGTCAGGAAGAAAAGTCAGAAAAATGGATGGCCTGTTGTCTTTTCATCTCCATCATTGAAGGAGGGACTCATCAAATTAAAATTTATTTTTTTGCATTAAGAAACCAAAGTTACCTGTGTAAGACTTATAATCAAATGGACTAAAGCTCTGAAATCCAGCTAATATTTGTTGGTAGTGGGTAGAGTGCATTTCTTCCTATTTTTGATGTTTTCATGTGGAAGGATTTCCTCTAGCAAAACCTGATCTCACTCCACTTTCCCATTCCATCACAGAGGAATTCTTCTTCACATACAATTCTCCTGTTTCTCCACACTTGTAAGTTGTACAAGGACAGATGTCCATGTAAGAAAACTTATAATAAGCATGGCTATTGTAAACAGTCTGCAGTGAACATGGAATGCATGCTTCCCTTTGAGTCAGTGTTTTTGTATTCTTTAGGTAGATATACCTAGTGGTGGAGTTGCTGGGCCCTATGGCAGATCCATTTTTAACCCTCTGCACTCGAGGCCTTTATCGCACGGGCGAACCAGCAACTCAAGACGATTTCAGCTATATTAGGGAAGCGTTTTACAGGTACTTTGAAATCATTTTATACTCAAACATATGTATACAAATAATAAAATTTCATCAATTTATTTATTTTTACATTGAATACAACAAAATTTGTTAAATATTACACTCTGTAATTAGTTTTTGTATGATATTTAGTAAAACAATCCCCAAGATACAGCCTCGGTTGGTCAGGACATATCACAATGCTAAGCTGAGACTAACTAAGCTAAGCTAAGAATTGGCTAAGGACGCAGGCTGAGCCTGGTCCACGAAAGTAATTGCGATAATATCTTATCACACATCGGAAATAAACATATCCAGTTCCAAACCACTTGGGCGCCGCAACGGCACCGCTCGAGTGGGCGCATTAAACCCCTGGGCGCTGTGGCTGCGCCACTCGAGTGCAAAGGATTAATCTTTTGAGAAACCTCCATACTGTTTTCCATAGAGAATAGGCCAGTCTACAATTCCCACCAAGAATGTAAAAGATTCTTTTTTTCTCCACAACCTCAACATACAACGGAATACTACTCTGCTATCAAACTCATGCCATTTTGGCCACATGGATGGAACTGGAGGGGAATGTGCTAAATCAAATTAGTCAGAAGGAAAAAAAAGACAAATACCAGGTGGTATCACTTATGCGTGGAATATAGGAAAACCAATCAGAGTCAGATAAAGCCAAAGTAAGAACTAACCCTAGACTACAGACTTGAACCCTGACTATAAAACTGAGGCTACCAGAGGGAGGAGAATGAGAGAGGGAATGGTAAGAACAAAACTAAAACTAAGAGTGGGAAATGTGGGGGGGGGGCGGGGGGGGCGGGGGGACGACACAACATGGTGATAGACCATAGTTGCTTTGGTAGTGGGTGTGGTGTGTACTAACACCTGGGTGGGAGAAATACTATACTTTTAAAACATAAACAATGATGTAAACTAATTAAAAAAAATAAAGAGACATTTAAAATACAAAATATATATCAATGTCATGAAATACAAAGGCAGACTCAGGCATTATTTCAGATAAAAGGAGAAAGAATAAAGAGACATGATCAAAAGCTATATACTCACAGTTATTTCTTTTAGCTATAAAGAATACTAATGGGGCAACTGGTAGAATGTGAATAAGATCTACAGATTTTAATAGTACTATCAATGTTAATTTCCTGGTTTTGATCACTGTGAAGAATTTCTATAAGAGAATGTTTGTAAGTAGGAACACATACTAAGCTCTTAGGGGAAAGGACACCATGTCAGCAATTATTCTTAAATGAGATAGCTGGGGAAAGATAAAGAAAATGTGATAAAATGTCAGTATTTGGGAAATCTGGGTGAAGGGAATTCAGAAATTCCCTGAATAAGGGGCTATTATTTTGCAACTTTTTTGTGTCTGAACTTTTGTCAAAATAAAAATTTCTGAAGTATCAACCAAACAAACAAAAAACCCCTTGTAATATTCCAACACTGACTACATCAAGTATATTTAATTCTGAATTTCAATATTAAGCCCATGTGATCACAGACATAAATCGCTGTCTCCAATATTAGCCATTTTAGTATCAAAGTGCTATTTTGGCTTCCCGTACGTTGTTTGCTTCCATGTGTATTCATTCTTACTTGGTTAAAAACACAGGACAATGGAGTTTTTGACTGCTCCTTTAAAACTTTCTGTCACCCTATGACTTTGAGCCCACATCCAAAATCACCATTAGTTAAATCTTTGAGCTACACAGCTCTAGCACAATGCCCTACATATAGCAGATGCTCATTAATGTTTGTTGAAGACACACTGAATGATTAAAATACGCAATTTACCTACCCTGTGTTGAAAAAAGGACGGATCGAGATATTTGTCAAATCGATCTTCAAATTTTACATCTGACTTTTTCCATTTTACCTGAAGAAAAATTTTTTCATTTGAAAATCAAGGTGAGTAAACAAATTAATAATCTATAACAAACTGAGCATTAATTGTAAAGATTTACAAACGTGGAATAAGGAACTAGCAAAATAGTGGAAACTTGCTATTATTTGAGAAGTTGAAACATGTATGATACAGGGTTAACCAACTTTCCTCTGTATTTACAAAACTTACAACCATAGAGGAATCATTTCAGTTATCAAGTACTATTAACTATTTCTGATTTACAAACTCCAACTTAATGAAAGTGATCGATCATTCATCAAGAATACTGTCATCTAAAAACATAACCATGAAAACACATGTCTGGTTAACTACCTACTTAAAATGGTAAACTTTGCTGCAGCACATGGGAGCTCCTGCAAATGCATAATGGGTATCTAGTACTACAGAACTGAAGCAAATCTCCGTTTTCAGGAGGCTCATTTACATACACTGAGGAAATACAGTTTTAATAACATTCTATTGCATCCCATTTCAAGTTACATATTCATCTACTAAAATTCTAAATCACACTTAACTGTTGATATTAGATCACAGACAATTCTTCCTATATACTATTATTTTAGTACTTACTGAATATGACATCTGGATTTTAGTATTGGGAACCAGTTTCACTTTTCCTTCACTAGTTAGATTAACATCAACAATTCGATTTCCATTAAAACCTATTTCAAGTTTTTTGTAGGTCCACAGATAATAATCTTCTCCATTTTCATCTGCTTCACCAACAATACCTACAAAAGAAGTAACACTTTACACAGGGTAGCATCACTTAATCTTCAAATACTTTAGAAGCTAAAAGCTCATAAAAATAGTTTTATAAAAAAGCACTATTACTATTATTCCTTATGGTTATAAAAAGGTAAATGTGCAGACTGGATTTCTACCTGTTGATAACTACTTGGCAAACACAAACTTTGGTCACAGAGTGGTGAAAAAGTTAGCTCAGCATAACTTACCAATAATTTGATCCTCAAAGTTCACGCTCTGTCATTAGCATCACCTTCCTCATAGTAATTATCACCTTGTATGTGCATTTTCCCTAACTGCTCAATATTTCAGAGAAATAATATATCACCACATCTGGCAAAGCTACTTAGTTTGTAGTGATCAAACTAAAATTAAAATCAAGGTCTCCAGAGGCTCAGTTCAGCACTTTCTCTGTAACCCACTCCTAGTAACCTCCACATACATACATATGGGTACTAAACCTAACTGCCTCTTGTTCATACCTCAAGATACCCAAAAGATACTCCCAAGTATCTCCCCTAAATATGGCAGACCCTGAAAACCCAGGGTTCAAAAATTTTTTTCTAAAAATAGGCAAGCACAGTTGCCATGTTACCAAGGAGGCCCACAAGAAAAAAACCTAAGGTTCAGATGTGAAACCCGTAAGCAATGGAAAATAGGGGAGAAACCTGTTCTCTCAAATGAAAAAAACCAGTGGGTTCTCCTGAACCATCGGACTAGATATATTTAGTGAATATTCAGCACTTCCTACTATTCTCAGAGCTGATGACAGAAACACCTGTGTTGATGCTGTACTAACTCAGGCGTGTATATAAATTGCTTACTATTTATAATATAACACCCAAAATGGTAATGATAAAAAAAAAGGTAATGATGCATACAATTATATCTTGAGATTGTTTTACTTATAAATTTCATGACAGTACACATTAAACTGATCAGATATGCTTGCTTTTTCAGTTTGCCGCTCATAAAAATAGTTGTCTAATAATTTTAAGAATTAGAATCTTTATCATAAATAAGGACAATTATCAAAAGATGCGCCCCCCCCCCCCGGAAAAAAAAAAAACACAACTAAGAGAAAAATGTGATCAAATATGTTGGCTATGACAGCTGGTTGGCTGTGCCCTGCATTTCAAATAATGTAATCAATTCCAACACAAATGATTTTTCAATTATGCACAAGTTTGTATTAACTTTGTTATACCTTTTCTCTATTAAAATAGAGAAACATAAAATAAACTGAAAACAAAACAAACTTGTAAGCATACAAAGTTCTGGAAAATAACATAGGAATTACAAAAGTTACTTAGGATACTTTCAACATCTAAAAACCATACTAGCCATTCCACAAGACAGAATAAAAAATAAGCTTCAAAATCCTATTTAACTCCTTTGGTTGTGTTTAATAAAAATAAGTCAAAAGAAGATATAGGAAAGGGTGAGGGGGCATTTTGGCTTGGTCAAGGCACCTTCTAGTTCCTTGAATCTGAAAAGTTACATTGTATAAAAGTTATTTTTGGAAAGAATGTGACATTATGTTTGCCAATGTCAAAAACCCTTCAAGTAAGAGGGGATCCTAAAATTGGTATTAAAAGCATTTTGTAAAAATGCATTTACAGATTCAGCATATAATCACCTCTACAGAAGCCTTACATAAATCTTATTATGCAATATTCCCAAGCTTTAAATATAAAAGAATACATACCCCATATTGGTAAGTCATCTATGTACATCTGGTACCAGTAGTGATTTTTTATAGCATATACAAATGCATCTCTCTTTTCTTTATCTAAGTCAACTTCACAGTAAGTAGCTGGCATCACATCATCTGCATGATAGGAAAATTAGAAATCAGTGAGAAAACAACTCAAGAACAAAGACCAAGATTTCCTGAAGTTAAAATTTCTATTCATAGCAGTTCAGTCTGAGTGATAAATAATTAGGGCCAGAATTCCTTTTTTGTGTACTTTTAAAAAAATTTTTAGATCTTTATTTTCAAAAATTACCTTACTTAGTAAATAATGCTTTATAAAGTAAATAATGCTTTATAAAGAAAATTATACAAGAATTTACAAAGTGACTTTAAAATAAAATGATTTTAAAAACAAAAATTAGCAGCTGAACACAAAGTTTTAATTGAACACATACAAAAACTCAAAAATATTATCCTAAAGAGAAGAATTTCTAGTTATAAGATCTTGAACAATCTTAGAAATACAAGTCACTAGAGGCCATAGAGTCTATGAGGAATTCCAGTGACTCTTCATAATCAGGAAAATTAAAAGGCAAATCTCTATTTGGTTAGCATCACTGTTTATAAATTGCCAGAAAGTCCCTAGAGATGAGCCATTTCCACTCCTGACTGCTTTCAAAAATACTATTACCAGATACTGTTCAGATGATCTCTAAGTCTTTCAAAACTGTTTTCAAAAATGTGCTTATGGTTTCCTAACACTACCCACAAACCTGCAAATACTCTAGACGTCAAAAAAGGATTAAATTGTTTTTGTATATTAACAATTAGGAAAAATAAATAAATCTTAACAACAACAAAAAAAAACGAGAAAGTACAGTTATTTTAAGTTCTCCTGTACTATATTGATTATTTAGAACCTTGAAATGCCAATTTTCCCCAAAAAACAAATTATGTTTCTTTAATGTTTATTGAAATTCTTAAATAAATAGTAATAATAAATTGCAGCTGAACCATGATTAATAGCCATCTATAATACTATTTCTACGGGAGTTATAACTCCAGGCACCAGCAACACATCTCCCCAAAGCTCAACAGAAAGAACAGCTTCCTCTTATTATATAGCTTAGCCCAGAGTAGGGGCTCCAAAACTCTAAAAAGAGATGGTAGGAAGCATTCAAGTCCCAAGAAAAAAGGACAGGGAAATACCTACACTCTCAAAATAGGAGAAGGGAACTGCTTTGTCTCCAACTATGACTCCCACACAGATTTTCTTTCCACTCAGGCCATTTTAGGCAGCAAAGAATTTAGTACTTTCATGAGACAAAGAGGTTGAGCAGAAGAGGGAGGGAGAGTAAGAACATGAGGTTGCCATAAAGGATTCCTACAGCAGAAGCTAGAACTAAGAGGTCCCCAAATGGGATCTTCATGGAGTGTGATAGTGAACAATGGGCAGCAAGCAAGCACCGCTACAGAGGAGAAGTGAGAACCAAAGGAAGGTCCAGGTTTGAGCAGCAACTCAAACTGTAGTGACTGTAGGAGACCTCACTGTCACCTCTTCTGCAAAATTATTCAACTCCTTGCTGTTACAATCAAACATTCACAGTAATTGTTATTAACATAACAGCAGTCTACAGCGTGAAGTTCTGATATACAATATATTTACCTGAAAAGAGCTTTTAAAAGATTCCTCCCAGTTTGAACTTTAGTTCAATCCTCTTTTCCAAGTATCCTCCTCTCCCCTACACTCTAGCCTAACTCAACCACTTAATAAGGTTCACATATACCTTAAAGCTCGCAATCTATAGATTTTTGTTTTTGCTTATGTTGAGGTCCATTCTAAGATCTCTCCCATATTCCCCCCTCCCCCTGCCCCGCTCACCTTAACAGAGTAATCCCCAATTCCCAAGACCCCTAACAACTCTCAAGTAACACAACTCGCCTTTCTCTAAAGGCCCATAGCTTTCTCTCCACACCTCCCTTATGGTCTACAAATCTGTACCACTTAAGACCCTGTACTAAGATACTAATGTTAACTCCACACCATCAGGTCTTAGAAGTATGCCCATAACTGATTACATACTTTTTACCTGCAGATAACAAAAACTAAACAAAAAATCTAAGAAATTTTAATGGCATAATTTTCCATTTATGTAGCAAAAGAAATCAACCATAGAGAATATGCCCATAAACTAGTCACAAGTTGCTTAAGGACTTTCTGGTCAATAACAAACTGTATATATAGTGGTGCTCCCAACAGGATATGCCATGTAACCTAGGTGTATAATAAGGTGTATACACACCATTTAGGTTTGTGTAATTAACATTCTGACATTAGCACAGTGACAAAATCGCTTAATGATGCACTGCTCAGAATATATCCCTCTCAATAAGCAACACATGACTGACCATACATCCCTGTGTTGATGGTGTATGTGTAAGAGCATCAATATAAACAAATGAAATTTGTTTATATTGATTTCAGGATTGAGAAAGAGGCCTTAAAGAGGATCTTTCACAGATGTAAAATCTAGAAATGTGGTAAAAGGGAAAAACCTATCATTATAATGGGCTGTAAAAAGGGCCCGGGTTGTTAAAATATTAATGAAATTCCTTTTACAGTTAGGTAGATAAATACAAACATCACAAATAACTGAAGATCCTGGCTAAGTAACTAAAATAGCACCTCTCTCAGGAGGGAGCCACTTTAAAAATAACAAATGTATTATTTTTTTTTTTAAGATTTATTCATGTATGCATACAAGCTGGCGTACAGGCCAGAGGCATGGGGCGGCGAGAGGGTTCACCAGAGACAGAGTGGGGAGCAGAACAGGCAGATCAACAGAAATACACTGATGAGGGGAGCAGCAGGTGAGGCAGAAGAAGTGTGCCATGCCATGTGGGAATGTCCCCCGCCAGGCGTCAAATTTGCGCCACCGCTGCCGACAGCTCCACAGTGCAGTGCCCAACTGCTGTGCCACAGGAGGCCCTAAATGTACTATGTCTAAGTATGAGAAATCATTGAGTCAACATCCTCTAACTGGAAAAGAACCTGAAAAATCTATCACTCTAAATCACTGCTTTAAAATTACAGTAGAGTTTATTTGTCTCAAGATTAAATACAGGGCCTCCCTGGTGGCGCAAGGGTTAAAGTCTCAGTGCTATCAAGCTCTTGCCAGTCTCGCCCCGCTGCTCCCCTCAGCAATATATTTAAGTGGATCTGTCTGTTCTGCTCCCCACTCTGTCTCTTGTGAGTCCTCTCATGCCCCACACCTCTGGCCTACACCCCAGTTCTTATATGCATAAATAAATAAAAATAAATCTTAAAAAAAAAAAAGTTAAATACAGCTATGTATTCTGAAGAGGATGCAACTTAGATTTGACCAATATAAATACTTGCCATGGGGGGGAAGAGTTCAGGAAGAGGGGAAATGTTATAAAGCGGCAAATGTTAATAATATTTGGAAATTACATACCAGTAAGTCTATCATTAATCCCCAATAACATTCCAGACTAATAATTGAGTAGTGAAAACATTGGGAAGAAAGTAATAACTATCAATTATTCATGTTCTCTAAGAGCATCACACTTTACTTTCTCTTTTGACAACATTTACTAAATTAGGAAATCACAGTCTACTTCAAGTTCAGCAGCACCTGGCAAAGTTTCTCATGAAGTCATCGTAGACAAATTTGCAGAGGATGGGTGTAAATTTAAGTTTTAGTGTAGGTTCCACTACTTACTAGCTGTGTGAATAAAAGCAAACCATTTAACCTCTGTGAACCTCAACAGTTAAAGTAATAACTATGCTATCTACTTCCAAGAGTTGGTTTAAGGATTAAAATGCCAACATATTCACAGACAGTGTTAAGTTTCCTTGAGCCACACACCCATTTGAGAGTCCAATGAAAGTGATATCTCCTTTCCCTCCATACACACTGACTCAAAATTAAGAATATTAACTTGAGAGGGTCCATGAAGCCCTGAAGTCAGAGCTTATGGTTCAACTTTGATAACCAGAGTCTGCCACAGTGCTGAAATACAGTAACTACTCAAAAACTGCTAAAAAAAAAAAAAAAAATTAATGGAATGGGAAAACTGGTAAATACAGTTTTCATAAGTCCTGATTAACTGTCCAACTTGACAGGCAGTGTAAACTACACATTTTTTTCCCAGATGGCTACTTGGCAACATGTATCAAGAACTGCCTTAAAAATGTTTATATCCTTTGATTCAGAAATTGAACTTCTAGAATTTACCCTAGTAAAAAATTCAGAGATGCATTAAAATACCTATGTGCTAGGACAGCCAATTACACCATTATTTCTAATAACAAAAAAACCACACCAAGAAGGCAGGAAGGAAAACAATAACCATCTTATAATTGAGGAAAATTACAATATCCAAATTATAGACTACTGTATAAACACATTTTTAACAGAGTAACAATAGAAGACAAGCTCATAAAATATTAAAAGAGGAGTAGAAACTAATCACATATAAATTACTGAGTGACTAAGTGCTTAGAACAGTATCTGGCACATAATACACATTATATTTAAGTGTTAAATAATTTTTTTAAAAATCATATAGATAACGTGAAGCCAATTTGTAAATACTTTAAATAATGTGAATGACTATAAGGAAAAACAGAAGAGAATGTTAATGGCAATTATATCTAGGTGATTCTTAGTTTCTTCTTTATTATTTTTCTGTAGTGTTTAAATTTTATATATTAGAAACTAATATACAAGTGATATAAAGTATGTAATTGTGAAAATCAGAAATATATATACACACATTTCTTTGAAAACAAAAAAAGACAGCTATCAATCTGGAGAATAATTTTGTCAATGGTTTAAATAAGAATTTATAAAAAGCCCACGCTTACGAAATTTGCAATTAGCACAAGATTTAAGGAATTGCAAATATCAAAAATTCAAAATATCAGGATTCAAGATTCAACTCAAGATTCAAGTTATTTGGCATGGCTAAAACACTTTATTGAAACAACAGGACAATAAAAAACAGGATAATATCAAGTTCCCAGATTTCCAATTAAATAAGGCATACTAGCCACAGTCAAGCATATCTTTCAAATGTCAGAAAAGGATGAATGTACAAGAAAAGAAAAAAGATGGTAGAGAAAAGACATAAGCTAATTTTTGAAAAGTGGAAAACAAATTGAAGATGGCAAAAGACTACTAATAAAGTAAAATAAAGCATAACAAAGAAGCAATACACTCAAGAAGGAAAGAGAATGGTGTCACAGAACACAAGAGACCCTCAGAACTTAGAAGCAACACAGATGTCATCAAGAAGAGGGAAAAGATGCAGGGCTGAACACATGATGGAATTGTATACAAAATATAAGTAGGCTGGAAGCCTCGATACTCTCCTCTATGCAACACACAGTTTATAACTGTTCAACAGAAATGTTAAAAGAACTAACCAAATTACCTAGGAGGCTAGTACAGCACCTTGAGGTAGATCAAATCCTATAATCAATTAACTAATTTATCATTCCTTAATTGCTAATGCAAAATCATGCTGAAACTATAAACTTATATTATGTTCAATCAGTATTCATAATAATCACCATTTACTGAATGTAAACTATGAATCAGGTATTTTGACAAATGCTTAACATTGTTTTATTTAAATGTGACAATTTAATCAAGTGGATTTTATTTCCCTCAACTCACAGATCAATAAAATTGAGTCAAGAGTTGAATGGTTTTCCACAACTACACAGAAGGTGGGGTGCATCAAGTCTCTCTCTGATACCAAAATATATGTTCTTTCCACTCCACAATGGCAAGGGTCCAAGAAGCACTCTCTAAGATTCTAGGGTCCACACCTATAATTTTAGAACATTCTATAATTTTAGGAGGTACCTCTTAGAACCTTGCATGTGTAATAGATACTCAATGCAGGCCTAGTTAGAAATACTCAATTTAAGTCTGACCTTCTCTTTTTAATTTTCTCTCTGTGGTCTCAGTTTAGCATTTTATCTTGTAGTAGTATATAAGATTATTCAGGAAAAAAAAAGTTGTGCATGAAATTTTAAGACACATCTTACATTAGACTTAAAACTATCCTTAGTCTTAAGTTCCTTAAAATGTCGACTTAGTGACTTTCATTTTATGAAACAAAAACCATTTAGCTCACAAAATCTACTAGGTTAAAAACAAAAAAATTTGTGTGTGTATGTGTCACACACATGTGAATGTGAGTGTGTATGTATATAGTGTTTACATAGGTTTTTTTTTTTCCTGTTTTCACAATATTCCCCAAATTTTATTTTCTTATTTGGATATTCCTTTAGAAAAACTTTTAAAAGTCAAATACTTAAGAGAGGAAAGATTAACAATATAAGTATTTCCACAGTTCACATACAGAAGATTTGAGCTTTCATAACATTATTGGTATGCTATGATATACCTTGGACAAATCATTTCTTTTCTGAGCCTCACTGAGAGAAATCAGATGACAATCTCTAAAATGCATTTGACTTTGAAATTCTATGATACTATAAATAACCACCGGGCCTTGCGCTGTGGGCGATGCGCGTTCAATGCCCAGCCGGGGAGATTCCCACATGGCACGGCAGACCTCTCCTGCCTCGCCCACTGCTCCCCTCAGCAGTGTGTTTCCGTCGATCTGCCTGTGCTGCTCCCCACTGTGTCTCTGGTGAACCCTCTCGCAGCCCCACACCTCTAGCCTGTACCCCAGCTGTGTGCATAAATAAATAAATCTTTAAAAAAAAAAAAAAACCACCAGGAAACCTCGTAAAACACTTTTAAAGCCTGATCAACTTTACCTTTGAACAGAGCAAGAGACTACAGTAGAAAGAGAAATCTAATCAGCGTTTACTATTTCACCTAGACCACTTAATTTAGCAGCTCCCTTAGCGTATCTAATCAGTACTGTGGAGGTCCAAAGTTGACAAGACTCCAAGGAGCCACTAACTCTTGGGAAGTAGCAACTGGACAATTCTGTCCTTTTAGTCTAAAAGTGCTTAGACTTGAAAGGAAAATGTACCCCACTTTCATACCCATGAAAAACCATATGCCTCTATTCTCAGTAATATTTCCATGACAGCCTCAAAGGAACTAATAAAACAGGAAAGATTAAAGACAACCAAATGAATATTCCTTTTTAATAAATAAGGATAAAGATTTCAAAAAGTGATGAAAACTGTCCATAGTAGAAAAGGAGGAAAAAAGATTTTTAAATATTTCTCAATAACTAGTTCCTCTTTAATAAACTAGAACTGTACACCAAATATGGAAAAGGAGAAAACATAAATAAATTTAGTACTGAGGTGCTCAAAGATAACATATTCTAATCCGTTTTCTACTTATGTGTGATTAAAATGTTTAACTAATTAAATTAAAGCACAAACCTCAGGGCATATTTACTACTCATAAGTATAAGCCAAGTCACTGCTATTTATTTATTTATTTATTTATTTTTAAGATTTATTTTTTATTTATACATACAAGCTGGGATACAGGCCAGAGGCGTGGGGCGGCGAGAGGGTTCACCAGAGACGGAGCAGGTAGCAGAACAGGCAGATCAGAAATACACTGCTGAGGGGAGCAGCAAGCAAGGCAGGAGAGGTCTGCCGCGCCATGTGGGATTCTCCCCGGCTGGGTGTCGAACTCACATTGCTGCTGTCGACAGCTCCACAGTGCAGCGCTCAACCGCTGCGCCACCAGGGAGGCCCAGTCACTGCTATTTAAATGTACAACTTAATTTGATAACTAAGTCTCAAGGAAAATTATAAAGAAAAATGCAAATAATATTCAAAAAATATTCTAAAAAGAATAAAATTTAACATGTCAAAATCAAACATCACCTTTGCAATATTTCATTATCGTCTTCCTGAAAGTGCTAAAAATGTTCCCAGAAGTTAGTAACTGTTCATTTTACACATGAAGTCAAAATTGTAATAAACCACTTTACTAAAATCACTACAGAAAAACAAGATTAGGATGTGGAGAAAAAGGAACCCTTCTACACTGCTGGTGGGAATGCGAACTGGTCCAACCACTATGGAAAGCTATATGACGATTCATCAAACTGCTAAACATGGAGCTTCCGTATGACCCAGCAATACCACTTTTGGGAATCTACCCAAAGGACACAAAAACACTAATCCAAAAGGATACATGCACCCGTATGTTCACTGCGGCACTGTTCACAATAGCAAAGGTATGGAAGCAACCCAGATGTCCAAAAATAGATGACTGGATCAAGAAGATGTGGTACATATACACAATGGAATACTATTCAGCATTCAAAGATAAACACATGCAATTTGCAGCGACATGGATGGAATTACAGGGGATCATACTCAGTGAAATAAGCCAGAAAGAGAAAAATATCGAATGGTTTCACTTATAACAGGACTATAAGGAAACCAAATAGGAGAGAGAAACGCAGTGGGGGGTGGGGAGGACAAGGGCACAAAATGGAGTAGAAAAGGACACAAGGAACCATGGAGATGGATCACGGGTGAATTGGTGGTGGGTTACCCAAGGGGAATACAAAATGTAAAAGATATAAATAACAATAAAAAGAAAAAAAGAAAAACAGGATTAAAATTCAAAGCTTCTGGGGCATCCCTGGTGGCGCAGCGGTTGAGCACTGCGCTGTGGAGCTGTTGGCAGCGGTAATGCGAATTCGATGCCCAGCTGGGGAGAATCCCATATGGTGCCGCAGACCTCTCCTGCCTCGCCCACTGCTTCCCTCAGCAGTGTATTTCTGATCTGCCTGTTCTGCTCCCCACTCTGTCTCTGGTGAAGCCCCTCGCCACCCCAAAGCTCTGGCCTGTACCCCAGCTTGTATAAAAATAAATAAATAAATAAATAATAAAATTCAAAGCTTCTGATAACAAAATCCATGCCCTATTCAAAAATCAAGACCCCGAATCAGACTCTGCAAAAATTCAATTACTTGAGCAGCTGCTAACTAGATTAGAAAATATCTATGCAGGAAATACACTTTCTAACTTCACAGAAGTAAGTAGAAAGTGTAACATTCAGAGGACCTGATAAAATAGATAAATACTTTTACCTGCATAAAAGGTAAAGGGAATTTTTTCCAATTTTAACAAAACTTTGACTTAAAATTTAAAAAAAAACACTAGACTGAAGGTATTGAAAAGATAAATTAATACAAGACTGATAAATATATTTCAAGTCAATGGTAGAATTTTCAATATGAGATTTACACAAAATTTCCAAGTATCCAATATTACATTTTCTGCATCTCCAGGAAGGACTCTATAAAAAGTCCTTCTCCTGCCCCATTCGTGCACTCACTAGAGAGTTTACTAGAAAACACTTTTCAGAAGGAAATAGGTTAAGGAAATACAATTTTAATACTTATTTTATTATTTTATAAATATTCAATTTCTGTATTTAATTCTTATTATACCTTTCTAAAAGCAACACACTTAACTTAGAGATCAGAACATTTTTTAAGAGTCTAGAGCAGTGGTGTCACCCAAGGGTAGATTGGCATGTCTGAAGACTGTTTTGGTAGGGACACATGGAGAGTGCGACTGGTCTCTACCAAGAAGCCAGGCACCATACTATAAACATCCAATAATGTACAGATCAGCTCCCTCACAAAACAGAAGTCTCTGGCCCCAATGTCAATAGTGCCAACATTGAGAAATGCTGACATACAATCTAATTTTTATCATCAGAACCAGTAGGGGTTACTTACCTTTGAATTTAATATCTAGGCCACTAAATTCCAATTCAACTCCTTGAAGTGCTTCTCCCAGAGTTTCATGGTAATGACTGATACTTTTTTTTGACCCCACACAAAATGGAAGTGAAAAGTATTTATATGTCTCTTGGCGATTATGATAGGGCCCAACAGTATTCATCCATAAGACAACTTCTTCTTTATCTTGATACTGAAACCAAAAAAGCAAAGAAGAATGTTTTTTTGAAAAATTTAATTCAAATTAAGGGAGTATTCGTTCTAAACAAAAGTACACTGCCCCTGTTTGGAAAGTTATAACTACTGAAAGCTTATTTTATTTTGATAGCCAATGTCTACACCATAAAAATGAAATTCAGTGAATTTTTAAATTGTAACCTCTGATTATGGTCTCACAGATGCACCTTTTCCAAACTCTGCTTCACAGAAAGTATTGCCAAGACAAAGTCCAATTATCATAAGAGTATATTTATAACTAATACTTGTACTATCAAATAATAGCAAACCTAGAACCAATGATTCACACCAAGATAATGTTGAAAGCAAAAACAAAATCACTAACTTCTCCATAATTTCGTGTGTTAATCACTGGAAACCCCAAATATCTAACATTGCCAGGAATAAAATTTTATCTCCTTTTTATGACCATTAGTTTAAAGAAATTACTAAAAATGAGGGGTAGAAAGCCACAGTCCACAGTCCATCCAAGTCATCATTTCAGTCTTCTTTGTGAGCCTGAAGGATATGCATGTGTATATATACTCTGAATAAATAATTATGGCTTTACCATATATAGGGTGTAGATACACACACACACACACACTCACACACAGTATCTGTAGTATGTCACTCCAGTGATGTCAGTGATGTAAACAGTATCAGTGAATACTAGATACAGCTACATCTGGAATGTGGTCCAAAGACTTTGGGCAGGTGACTTCACCTTTTCAAGGTCCAGTGGGGGATTCTCCCAAAAATGTCTACAATTTCAAGTTTAAAACTCCAATGCATCCATGAAAAGCAATTATTGGAGTAATTTTAAAGCTAGGAACTCTAGTTAGCAATATAAATTAAAGCATAAAACAGGATGCAGTTTCAGTCAGAAATGTAGAAGTTAAATCACTGAACAATTTTTTACTGAGTATCTACCATGTGCCAATATAACACAGAGGATATAGCTTTGAACACAGCATATTCTCTGTTCTAATCAGTCTTGTAGTCTAAAGGGAAAGATGGACACTGAATAAGCAATTATAAAAAAGTAGGGTGGTATGAAGCATGTAAAAGAGGAAGCTATCCAACTAGCCCAACTACCAAATCCTTAACTTTAGTCTTCCATTTACATTGAATAATCATTTTCAATCAAAATCCAACATCTCCAAAAGCAAACCCATTCCATCCAAATCTATCCCCCACCACCTTTGAATTGTTGTTCTAATTG
Source organism: Scalopus aquaticus (assembly GCA_004024925.1). Taxonomy (NCBI): domain Eukaryota; kingdom Metazoa; phylum Chordata; class Mammalia; order Eulipotyphla; family Talpidae; genus Scalopus; species Scalopus aquaticus. Next base: position 5,004 of record PVIJ01009182.1, on the reverse strand, counting down.
TACCATCATTCTCTCAGACATGAAGTCTTTTGGCATTTCAAAAAGCATTGATGTCTACTCTTATCCAAAGTACCTGCCTCTCTTGCTTCGCAGCACCACCACTCTAGGACTTAGATTTAATCGCCTCATCTTCGAACATAATAAGTATTTAGTAAATATCTCACTGTTCACATAAGATATGTGAAACATCTGTTATTAATGAAATAACAGACCATCTCACTCTTTGAATATACCAAAAGTATATTCATGTACCTCTTGCATATGTACCAAGCAGAGGATGGGTGTTCAGGATATACGATAAAGAAAAGAGCATTCTTTCCTTTAAGTTCACAATGCATAGTAAAGCCAGACAAGTAAATGATTAACAACAAAGAAATAAGAGGGCTATAACAGCAACAGTAAATGAATGATTAATTCTGCTTTGGCAGAGAAGGGTCAGGATGAATAAAGAAAATCCTAAGCTGTTTCACTTCAGAAAAACTAGATTACCTTCATGTATGAAGGAATAAATCAAATGTCTAAATCCATACATCCCCACTCACACCTACTTTTTGCTAAAAACAGATCTACAGAATTCTCAGAACAGTGTTCTAAACCAATCCAAATGATAAGAGTTGGTATTAGAATTGAAACCTGTTCAGTATGCAGAAAGTTCTATGTACAGTATAATGTACACAAAAGATATCTGATCTGATGGAAAAACACTGAAGAAATGATGAAATGTTAAGCTCATTAGCAACATAAACGAAGTCTGAAGTATGTGCACTGACTGCAATAGAGCGCTTTCAGAGAAATGAGGAGGGGTAACAAAATACATCCATTTAAGATCAGAAGGCTGAATGAAGGCTCAACCATTAATCCTGAAGATACTTATCCAGAAGATAAGTATTTGCATTAAAACACATATCTGAGAAAGCAAAATCCAGGTTTCAGAAAAAATAATTTCAATAGTCTTTTAATTATTTACTTTAAACACATATATCAGAATTCTAGTACAAATAAATAAGAAATTTATTTTTAGACAGTCTCTAGAGATAACTGCTTTCTCTCTCTCTCTTAAAATAGCTTTGTTTCTAAATAAACAGTTTACCAGAGTACAGCTGAAAATAGGACAACAAAATTATGACATTTTCTACAAACAGATCTATATTACAGCACTCACAAATGCACTTGTAAACACTTGTCTCCCTATAAATCTACAAGTAAGTATTAAGAATTCCTATATTTCCAACAGAGATGAAGACAAAAGGTTGCCACTTGCCAAAGTAAAGGAAACAAATATTTCTGAGATCATTGGGGGGGGGGGGGGTTGGGGTAGGGGTGGTAGAAGTGCTTAAGGCAAAAGCCCAGGTGGGCTACCCTAAGTACAGATAAAGTCCTTCCAACATTACCTACCAGAGGTAAAATGGGCCACAAGGAAAGGGGATTTTAGCTTATGCATCTTAAATGAACAATGGTCTGAGTTTGTTCACCGTACTTTAAGCAATAGGTATATGCTTCCTAAATTGCATATTCTTGTTCCTGATAGCTCCCTAATTATTCAACTCATTCAACAAGCACTGATTAAGTATCATTTGATATGCCAAGCACAGTGCCTGGATATGTAGCGGACAAAAAAAAAAAGTTTTGACTTATGATCTTGAGGAATAAAAAAATTCAAAACTACAGTGCAAACCATAAAATGCTTCAAGATTCCTGTGCTCTGATTGTTGTTTGGCTGGTTGGTTATTTTGGTGCTGACAGTTTTACACAGTAGTACTATGAATGAAAATGTTACATATAAGACAAGCAGAAAAAGCAAGGACTATAGATCAGGAAGCTCAGATTCTTTCTGTGACCTTGGGCCAGTCACTGAGCCTCAAAAGGTCATTAGGAAAATCAAAGCATTGTATTAAATGATGTCAGGTCTTTCCAGTTCTAAAATTTCATGATTCTTAATTTGAAATCTTTTTAATGGGAGTCCTGTGGAACCTTAGGAGACATGCTAATCTAATTCTAGATGCTTAAAAACCAAAAAACATAAACCATATCCTATGCATCTTTCATTCATCTAAAGAGTCATTTTAAAGTCTCTTCAATTAGTAAGAGCCTGTCTTTCATGAAAGTGTTCTTTAATTTTTATTTCATTGTCCTGTAATCCATACATGATTCAACTTTTAAAAAGTGAAAAGAACATATCTTTATTTATTCTAGATGTACATATACTTTATTAGTCAACAGCACATTTCTTTTTCATTATTTTGAGAATATTAAAATAGCTTTAGATAAATACATAAAATAATGACAACGGTGAAATGGTCAGTTGACTCCTAATTCAGTAGATAAAGTAAGAGAAACAGGGATTTGTGGAACTGCATAAAAGAGCTGTCCCTTAAGACCAGCTGTGTAATTTGTGGGGCCCAATACAAAATAAAAATGTAGCATCAGTTGTTCAACACTGAAGGATTTCAAAGTGGTAACAGCAGAGCATAAAATCAAACACAATCTTTGCATATCTGCACATATTGTGTGGCTGGGCAGGTCTTATGCCCATTAAATCAGCACTTATCCCCCTTTTATCCTAACCTAAAACTCTTCAGTAACAACTCATTAAGGAGCTAGATTTATTCAAACATTCTTTAAGTACTTAAAAATACCATCAATACAGAAAGCTACTCAACTTATACCAACTGTTTCACCATACTATTTTTAGGATAAAGGGCTATAAAGCATATTCTGTAAGAGTACAGAAAGAAGACTTAAAGCGCCTATGTTCAAAGTCTGCTTCCACCTCTACTGTCTGTGTGGCCTTGGGCAAGTAACTTAACCTCTCTATTAAAAAAAGAGATTCCAACATTAGCTATCAGAGGTACAACTGACCACAAAGAAAAGGGATTTTAGCATAGCTAAAGCCCCTAAATCACTTCAGGCATCCCCGAAACTATGCATCTTAAATGAATCAATAACCTCCAAAATTACTAATATAAGCTAAGAATGAGTTAATACATATAAAGCATTAGAACAGTGCCCAGCATTTACTGGAACAAAGCTCTATTATTATTTCTATCTGTACAGTTTTCAAGGAAAGTTAATTTAAAGGACAAACTGTAGCTCCTGAAATTCTTTAATAATTCAATACCATTGAGTATTGAACATTTACTCAGGAACCTTCCCTGAGCAATTTTTCTCCTCCATCTTCAGTATCATTCTCATTTCACTGGCTACTTTTGTCTTTTGGTAGGGGAAAAAATTCACCCTTTCAGTACTGTTATCTGATTAAGGTGAATGCCTACTTTTCAAGAAACATTTTTCAAGAAACTTGGAAAAAAGTAAAACATTCTGGCTAATAGCAAATATATATATATGTGAATGAGTTTTTTAAACTTTAGACATGCCTTAATGCTATTCTTTCTATAACTTTTTGCCTTTTTAATGAGTATTAACAATAGGAAGCAAACTAAGAGCAGTTTAATGTTGTTGACATAAAAGGATTCTAAATCCTGTGCAGCAACCATCTCATATACTGTATTATCTCAAAAACCTTTTATCAAGTATTTTATAATTAGTGGCAGAAAAAAATTAAAATGTTCCTAGCAATAAAGTTTTATTGAAATTGGTATCTTTACATTTTTAATCTGTAAATTATTCTGAGGTCTTTATACACTTCCAATTTGTGAGATTTTTAATTAGTAATTTTCCTTATTTATAGCAGTTCATATAAAGCACAAGATAAAAAAGTAGACTACTACCCTAAGTTTGTATATCTGTATGGTGGAATTATAGTTAAGAAGGAGTTTTGAGTTTTACATGTAACTTTAAGTGTTAAAAAAAAACTAGAAAAATATTAGTAACAATACCACTGACCAAAAGAATGCCTACTATGGGCCAAGTTACCTGACAGAAGAAACAACTGAAAAAATAGTTTTTAACTACTGAATCTGGGAACAAAATTATCTTGATATAGCACAAAAGCATGTCAATGGTTCGAGGTTAGTGTCTCTAAAAAAACACAGATAAGAAATTTCTCGCTGTGATTGAAGATAAAATAGCCAAAAGCTTAGCGCTTCTATTAGCTAAAGAGTCCAGCTAACTAGTGAGAAGTCCAGTTAATAACCAATGAAATCCAAAGTAGGGTCCAATGAATAAAAACGAGGACTGCTTCATTTTCCTCACTTATCAGGAATGCCGGAAAACTCCCCCAGATCTTTCAGATTTAGTACATACACAACCTCTCATGCAAAATCATACTACTGACGCGTTAAACTATTTTAAAAAAATTCTAGCCAGGCAACCTCTCAATTTACATGACTTTCCTTCCGTGCTCACACCTACCATCTTGAAAACAATCGAGTTACAGCACTAAAAAAAAGCCATTCGATAAGATTCATGCTTTGATGTGAAAACTTAACAGATAACCAATTTTAGACCAAATGCAAAAGAGACTATTCCAGAAAGACCGGGAAACTCAAGACTCCTTACAGTCAAATGCTGCCCTAGGTAGAGACCTCCAGGATGGGAGCCTCAACTAAGGGCCTGGAAGAGGGTGAAGTGAAAGTTTCAAGGAAAACCTCGGAACTGAGTACGTGTAGGTTGAGTGCATGTACACGTGTAAAGTGCTGTTCACCCCAAGTTTATCAACGCTGTCTCCACGCCAGGGTTTTAATCCGGCTTGGGCAGGAGGAGGAAATGAAGGCGTAGAAAACCATAAAGTGGTGGATATTTCCTGGTTAGTGTACGACCGGTCATCGCGAAGCATCCACATTCCTCTGGGTCGTTGCGCCCAGCGGCGGGAGAACAGCTTCCTGCCCTGGGGTCACCAGCCCCTAGTCCGGCCTGTCTGCCGCCCCCGCCCCCGCCGCGAAGTGAGCCCCGACCCTCACCAGGCTCCCTTCCTGGCCCCCAGGACCCCGACACCAAAGAATGCGGCGCCATTTAGGTCTGGGTCGGGGAGGCAGGCCCAGGCAGCAGGCGAGCGGAGTCCCGTCCCGGGAGCGCACGGAAATGCGTCCCCCCCCACCCCCCAGC
>PVIJ01009181.1:0-68516 GCA_004024925.1 Scalopus aquaticus | reverse complement strand
AGACAGTTTAATTTCTTCCTTTCCTATTTGGATCCCTTGAATGTCTTTCTCTTGTCTAATTGCTCTGGCTAGGACTTCCAGTATTATATTGAAAAGTAATGGTGAGAGTGGACATCCTTGCCTTGTGCCTGATCTTAGGGGAAAGGCCTTCAGCTTCTCACCGTTGAGTATAATATTGGCCGTGGGTTTGTCGTATATGTTATTATAATTAATTATATTATATTATTATATTATTAATTAATTATAATTATTCTCAAGACATTTAGATTTGAATGCAGTTATTTTTCTACTACTGAATTTGTAGATAGCACAGTCTCTCATTCCAACTGGGATACACCAGTGTCAAAGTTTGGAAAAAGGCACTGAGCTACTGGTGTACAAATTGAAGACAATGGCTACTTTGATGCAGCTGAAAATGTAGGATGCTCATCTCTCCTCAGCACAGCCTGAGGTGTATATATTCCCACCTTGTTTCTAACCACATGATTTCTGCCAGTGGTGCTGTCCTAGTCCATACACCCTCCTGGATCAAAGGTTTATATTCATGTTAATAATGCAGCAAGAAGCTCAGAGTTTCCTCAGTCTCATATAATAAGCACTGAAACCATTATAAGATCATCTCTAAAAGACACTCAAAATATAATAATAACTTTGAAGACAAAAAGAAAAACTAGGAGCAATAATACAAAATTTTGACGGAAGTACAGAGCATTATTACTGACATATTCTTTCTTTTACATATCCCATAGCTTACATTACATAAAACAATAATGTTTAGTTATCAAGACAGAAATATATGTTTTAGCCACGTGTGTCCCATCGTCTTACACAATAACTAGTATAGATAATAAAATCACAAAATAATATAAAATGAAAGTAATAAAGTATAAATTCCCTGAGTGGATATACATTGTCAACTAGGAACCTATGAGTACCTCCTAAAAGAAGGCCAATGTTCCCACACACAAGGGATGAACTTTGGATCCAAGGAAATTCAACACCTAACTCTGATTCTTAGATTGTTTCTCCAAATCGGCATTGAATCATCTGTACAGAACAAATCCTTTCTTTCATCCTTTCAGCTTCCTTGCTCATATGGACTCACAGATTCCCCCATACTGTGCCAATCATATTGAGTCTTTATTCTAATAGATGCTTCCATCTTTTCATTCATGACTTAGTTAACTTAATATACATTTTTTCTCAATAAACACATACTGAGAAACAACTTTCCTTTTCATACATATAGGCATTCCCCACCCAGATGATCTGACATTTTCATTGAAACCCAAAGTTATACAATAAGGATGATTTTTAAAAGTAGATACCATTTATTTGGCACTCATTAGATAACAGAACTTTGAATAAATGCTGACAATTATATGAAATAATGTTTATATGTATTTTAGAGAAAAAAAACTGAACCACAGTCAGCTGAAATAACTTGCCCAGATTAGCAAGGAGCAGAAATAGAATTTGAATCCATATAGTATGACTTTATAGTCTGAGCTCTTACTCAGATTATGAGCTACTTGTAAAACATTTATACTTTGAGCAAAAGCAACCAAATTCCAACAACAGATATTGAGAAGTGTGGGAAGGACTTTCACAGGTTATAGGTGTATTCTTCCCCTCAGAAGATGTCCCTACACATGGAACAGAGATGGACCCTGGATGTAAAGGAAAGCTACTCTGTGGGACTTTATCTACTTTATATGGAAAAAAAAAAACAACTTTGAGAATGATAGTACAAAGTAAATACAAAGATAAAAATTTACATATGTTTATCTTACTTTCAGAAGTACATGATTATTTTTATTTAAACCATGAGTTATTAGAGATTAAGGATTTACATCAAATATTAATAGTGCCCTGCATGACAGCATGGATTCATAGTAAATATAATCATTAATATTACATATTGACACATGGTTTCTAATGAGCCATAGTCAGGCCTTTGAGAAAAGGCAACTTCTTTATAAATGCTAACTAATCTCATTTTCTTAACATTTAAGATTAGTTTCTCATGCTAAAATTATTCAACTTCTGTTTATAGGAAGTTGAAACCAAGAGCAACAAGCCACTCTTCAAGGACTTCAATCTTCAATAAGTTTAGCACAAACATATGGAAACAACCTAAATGCCCAAAAACAGATGGATCAAGAAGATGTGGTATACAAACATAATGGAATACTACTCAGCAATCAAAAAAGATAAAATCGTGCCAGTCACAGCAACATGGATGGAGCTAGGAGAGATTATGCTCTGTGAAATAAGTCAAAAGGAAAAAGAAAAATATCAATAATTTCACTTACAGGAGGAATATAGGGAAACCAAACAACGTTAAAAAAAAAAGGACAAAACTTGCAGCTTGTAGGCAAACTATACATCTGAGGCATATAGTGGGGGGGGGGAGCGGGAAGAAGGATCAAAATGGGTGGGGAGAGAACAGGGACTATAGTGACAGTTTATAGATAATGTGTTGATGGGAGATTTATGGGGACTACACCTGAGGAGAGAAAAAACTACTATATAAAAATGAAAAACAATGTAAGAATATATTTTTTTTTAAAAAAAGGAATTTTAACCCATCAAATATGTGAGGAAATGTCTTTTTTAACTACATAAATAGCATCTTAAAAGTGAAATTTTTGAGTCAAGGTGATTTCATGATGCCTTATATGTTACTCTTTTTTCACAAAGAGTTCAAGTTTGACTTTTAGGTCCCTCTTAATACATGTAGACATTCAAGTGGAAAATTAGTGGTATCAAAAGATAAAAATGGCATATTTTTAATTTACTTAGTTTGAGTCTGTAAATTTTGGTTTTCATTATTATTTTTCTTAAAGCTATTCTTTTCCTAACATTATTTCTTCTTAATAGAAATGTGGGTAAAATGTCTGAGAACATCATTAACATGTAGGTACCCATACAAGCACTTAGGCTGTCTTAATAATGAGACTAATTACTCATCCTGTCCACTAGTTTACTGAATCTCCTCAGATTTCCCTAAACCTAGCCTTGGGTCCCATTAATATCCTTTGTATACTTATGATTTATTTTATGGACTGTAACAACAAACTCCAAACCAGGCATTCTACTAGAGTTTCTTTGTTATATTTTTTTTGTGTAAGAAAAACAACTTATTTTTATTCCTAAAGTCCAATCTTGATAGTGTTATTCCATTGTCAGCAACTTAAAACACTTTCACTTTACTATAGAAGAAAAACTAAATTAGGCCTCCCTCATGGCGCAATGGGTTAAGTGTAGCTCTGTGGAACTGTTGGCAGCTGCAGCACGAATTCGATGCCCAGATGGGGAGATTCCCACATGGCACAGCAGACCTCTCTTGTCTCACTCACTGCTCCCCTCAGCAGCATATTTCAGTAAATCTGCCTGTTCTGCTCCCCACTCTGTCTCTGGTGAACTGTCTCACCGCCCTACACCTCTGGCCTGCACCCCAGCTTGTATGCATAAATAAATAAATCTTTTAAAAAAAAAAGAAAAACTAAATTAATATTCAAGTCTACAAAATGCCATTTTACACTAATCTAACCTCACATTAAACCTTGAAAAATACTGGATATAATAATTTTATTACTCCTGACATTTTTTAGACATGCCTGGTATGATATTGACCACATTTCTTTCCTTCATATACTGAAACCTCAACTCAAATCCCAAATTGGCCATGTTGCCTATCTTGATTTTCCCTGTCCATAATACCTTTCTCTTCTAATCCTGCATAATGCTTTGGTTGGAACCTCTCTTTTATCTTACATTAGAAGCACTCTTGTGTTACTCCTGCATTAATGTGCAATCTTGCCTATAAAATTTGAACTTTAGAGAACAACATCTTATTTTATCTTTATGTAACTATGAGTCCTAATCAGGTGTATTTTGCACAGACAATATTTAATAAATAATGATAGAAATAAATGTATTTGTTTGCTCAAGATTTTATTAAATACTTCCCAACAATTTATTCTAAATCAGATTATAGTGTTCCAACTGTAAGACAGTCCAATTTCTCTCCATCTTTAACAGTCATTCCTAGACGAAAAGGTTGTAAACAAAACAATAAGTGAGAAAAAAAGGTCTCAGAATATTTTTTAAACTATTTTTTCCTCTGTGTACATCTGTTGGTGGTTATTAGTCACAGGAAAATGTCTAAGAGGTTACAGGTTTTAAGTATTCCTTCAAAGAGTCTTCAAATTAACTAGCTGTCATTAGATTCTGTGTAAACTAGCCCTCCCCATGCAGAAGAACTTGCCTTCCTACTCCAAGTCTATCTGCTCATTCTATACATTGGTAAACTGAGAAAGCCCATTATAAATTGAGAGGTTGAACATGTTCTGAGGATTTCAGATACCCTTTTTCTTTCCTTCAGAAAGAATATTTCACACAGAAATATCACCTGGTAATAACTACAGATTTTTGCTGCTTTGGAGGTTTGAAAGATTATTTGACTCTTAACAACATGCTATTAATAAACATTTGTATTTGACAAAAATGATGGCCCATTATGAAACCAGTCTCACTAACACAGATTCAATCACAAATATAAACACCTGGTAATTCATGAGCCTAGAGCATTTATTCCACAAATGCTGCAATTGTTATTTATTCATAAGCATGATAATAAGTATTTGTTATGTCTATACACAGAGCAAGCACAATCACATGAACATGGAATTCAGAATATACTAAATAACATAGCATGTCATTTGTCTCAATATTATGAATCACTACCAATATACATTGGAAAATTAATTATTTTAAATGTTGTCATACTGTCCTCTATAAAAGAAAAATGAAAACTAGTGAGAAAGGTGCTGAGGCAATTCAGGTGAGAAATCTTTTGACTTGAACAATAGTATAGAATCAATGACAGTGAAGAGAAAGCTAATGGTTTAAAATATATTTCAAAGGTAGAAATTGCAAGCTTTGATGAAAAGGGTTAGGAATAAGTTTGAAGGAGAGAAAGGAAACAAGAATATTCCCCACAGATTCCAACTTGAAAACTGGACAAACTATAGTAACTTTTAATACAATAGGAAAGTCCAGTGTGAAAAAAATCAACCCAAAAGTCAAGTGATCAATTTTGGACTTAATACATGGAGGGAACTTAATAATAACATATCAGTGAACATATGAAATATGTTTTTAGACACAGAAAATGGAATTTAGAGAAGATACTCGAGTAGATATAAATTATGCTGTATTAGCCTGCTAATTTTTTTTTTAATTATAAAATGGATTTGAGTAGGAGACAAGTTAGAGACAAGAAAGAAAGCTATGCATACTCAAGAATTTCAGTACCTGGAGATTAGTTGGAAGAGGAGGAGGTAGAAAAGGAAACAGTGACAGCAAAGAAGGAAGAAAAACCAAAATCACCATTTCAAGGGAATGGTGTACGTATCGATCTCAAGAACGGAGTGGAAACAAGCATTGATCAACGGTAGGACAATAAGAAGGAAGATGGCAGAAGTAAAGCTCACTGAATACTGCAGCAGAGATGGCACTGAGCCTTGCCTTGGCAAGGGCAATCCAAGAGTAAATTTATAGGAAGATAAAAAGTAAGAGAATCAAGGCAGCAGAAACAGACAACTTTTTTTTGACAGACTTGTCATTGAAGGGAATAGAAAATGAACAATATCTGAAGAATCAAAGGTAATGATTTCTTAAGGAAAAACCTCTATTTTTTAATTGGAATGATAACATTATAGAAGCATCAATATAAATCATAAGCATTCTATGAAGAAAGATGTTTTGTAGTATAAGCTATTAATCATAATTTTCTGGGAGGCAGATAGCTTTAGAATGTACCTAATGATCTCATTTAAATTGCCTGTACATTAAGGGGAAACATACATTCAATATTTTGCTTCCATGATCTTTTCTTCATTACCGTTCTTATGATATTGATTTTTTTTCTACCATAATCTCATCTGCCTCTAGGCTTCCTTAACCTCTCATTGCCTATAGCCTTGCTTCTCTGTTTAACAGCAATATTCTAAAATTCCAAATGTGATTATATCTTTGTTTAAAACCATCCCTAACTTTCTTCGGGTGGCTTGGTGGGAAACCTATGGGGAATATACAGTAATGTAAAAGACACAAATAAAAAATAAATAAATGAATAAATTAGCCTTGGACTATTAAATAAAAGATATTAGAAAAAAATTAATTAAATAAAATAAAAATAAAACCATCCCTAAGTGTTCAGGAGAAATGCTGAACTTCTTACTGTAGCTCCTCAAATTTGCCCTATGGTAAAGAAAAAAAAATCTGTATTATGGGCTATTGGAAAATACCTACATCTGCCATGCCTGAGCTGCCTCAAGAGACTGGAATCAGCAGAACAACAATTTGTTCACTGTGAAGAACTCTCTGGAAAGAAACAAAGGAAGTGTCTAAAAAGCCCACAGATTGAGGACCTTGCCATGTATTCAGTTTGCAAAAAGAAGGAGCATAATTGTATCCTCACATTTAAAGAGTACTTTTAGAATAAGAGCTTCATAACCTTTGATCCTTACATCTTCCCAAACACAGATAGTTCTGGCTCAATTTGCCCTGTAAGATCAAGGAACGCTTTGACATTATAAACAATGCTTCTTCTTTACCAATTAACTAAGTTTGTTAGAGACCAACCTCCTTTAGCTAACTGTAAATGTTAGAAATTAACTAGGTGTCTTCTTTCCTTTGTAAAGTGAATATTATATATGTTCTTTCTGTGTATGTAACTTATCTATAGAAACCAAGCCCAAAATTCTGAGGTGAGGTGAACACTCACTCAGAGAAATCTGATATTGCTATCCCAGATCAGGATCCTCAGTTTGGTTCTGAAAAGACTCTTTTGTTAAATTTTCAATTGATTTCACAGCGGTGATTATTTCAGACCATAGCCCCTACCTCCTGAACATCTGCCACTTCATTCACATGTACCATTTCTCCAAACTACATTAACATACTTAGTATATTCTCTCTCCTTCATATTTTTGCATATGCTTAGAGTACGCATTTGCTCAGAATGTTCTTTTCAATAATCCCAAACTGCACCCATAAAGATATATACTCTTACACATAAAAACCTCTTTTTATATCTAGTTGCTTTTATTCATCTTTCAACTCTCAATTCAAATGTCAGCTCCTCTGGTAAACTTTCCTTAACCTGCTAGATTGTCTTAGTTTCTGATTCCATAGTACATTTTACTAATCATAATTCTCATTCCACCATATCATATCATTGATTTTCTTATAAGAATGGAAAGACAGTAAAAAATTCTTGAAAACAAAGTAAAAGATTCATGAATCTTATAATCCCAGAACATAGCATAATGCCTAAAAAGTGCATTTAACATGGGGTTCACAAAATAGCATCTATTTGTCATCGAAGGGAATAGAAAATAAACAATAATTGAAGAATTAAAGGAAATGATTTCTTAAAGAAAAGCCTTTATTTTTCAAATGGAATGATATCATTAAAGAGGCATCAATATAAATCATAAGCATTGCATTCAGGAAACTGAAAAGAGTATTGGTGGGCAGTGGGGAGGAGTGACAACTTCACAGATGTTCCCCAGGCAAATTCTAATTCAAATATGCCAATGTGTTTCAGAACTACTGAGCTGGATTAATATCTATTCCTTGGAAGAAAAAGAATAAAAATTACTTCTTTGTTATGTTCATGTTTCTGAAATCATATCTAATTAAAAGAACACTTTGTTTTTCTCAATATAACATATATTAAGAATTGCAGATGTCAAATTTTGGCAGATTTGCAATAAACTTACCAAACAAAATTTAAAATTTACTACTTGAGCCAGATAGAACATTGGAGAAAAAACAAAAGTAACACTAATGACAACCATATTTTCTTCAAAATAAGCTGCACATTTAAAAAAAAATTGTAACAAAATAAACTGCACAGTTGAAAAATAACACTGGTCAACATTGAGATAGTTACCAACTTAAAAAGGCCCCAATCTCTAGTATCTTGGTGTGCTGAACATGAATATAACCCTGAAAATTTTTATTAGCTCTTGTTTTGAAGATATTTCATATAATTCATTTTATGTTTCACCGTGTAAACTGATACAGTAGGACTGCAACAACATCCTAAATCAGCCTAGAATGATGTCATATTGCATCGCATTGCATAATACCATCATGCACACATCATCCAGAGTTGACTGCATCATTTTCTGATCAATGCAATACTACTGCCAGGCGGCTGCTGTAGTAAGCTGACGTCAGCAGTGCACTAGATGAAGCCCTGTCGGAAAGGTTGAGCACTGAAAATATTTAAGCTACTGTTCCATAGAACTGTTATTATTTTGTTCATTTAGGCATAATACAGAACAGTAATACCTCAAAAGTGTGTTAACAGCGTGGGCAATTTCTGCTATATTTGTGAGGAAGTGACATTTGCCAACCAGAAGAAAAGTATCACTTCTCAAGTGAAGAAGGCTTATCATCTTGACTTTGGATGCAAGGTTGGTGACCAAGATAAGCCTTGGACCCCGCATAGATACTGTGCTACATGGACAACACAGCTTTCACAGTGGTGAAATGGCAAAAGACCATCAATGCCATTTGCAGTCCCCACGGTGTGGAGAGAGCCAAGCAACCACATACAAGACTGTTACTTCTGCTTGGTTCCTCCTCTTTCTGGCAGAATAACAAAGCCAAAGAAGTCGAAAATAGTCTACCCAAACATGTCGTCTGCTTAAGGCCAGTTCCACATGGTGGGGGATTTCCTATTCCAGAACCTCCAGCAGACTAGTCTCTTGATTCATCTGATGAGGACAAGGGTGTTCTTCTCCTGTTCCATCAGCATGCAGTGATTCAGATTTTCACGGTGGTGCATCATCAACCCCACACAGACTGACACAGAAAGAACTAAATGACCTGGTTCATAATTTGGACTTATCCAAAAACAAGGCAGAATTGCTAGGATCAAGACTCCAACAATGGAATCTTCTAGAAGAAGATGTCACAATTACTTTCTATCGAGAGTGCCACCAGCAGTTGGAGCCTTTCTTCAGAAAGGAAAGCACTCTGGTATTCTGTTCCAATATTGAGGGCCTCATGAATGCCTTATAAATCACTCAAGACCCACAAGAATGGAGACTATTTCTGTACTCTTCGAAACTGAGTCTTAAGGCTATGCTTTTGCACAATGGAAACCGTCTTCCATCTACTCCAGTAGCACATGCTGTCCACATGAAAGAGACATACGATAACTTAAAGCAGCTACTGAATTCCATTGACTATAACAAGTACAGATGGCACGTCTGTGGTGATTTGAAGCTAGTTGCCCTTTTAATAGGACTGCAGCAGGGATATACAAAATACATGTGTTTCTTATGTGAGTGGGATAGCCAACCAAGTGAATTGCGCTACTTGTGGAAGGAATGGACTCGCACATGAAATGTAGCAGTTGGAGAGAAGAATAACCAGCACCCAGGTCTGGTCGAGGCCCACAAAATCCTGCTACCACCCTTTCACATCAAACTAGGTTTGATGAAGAATTTCATGAAAGCCATGGACTGGACATCGCCAGCTTTCTGATACCTGCAGGAGAAAATTTCCTCGACTCAACGAAGCAAGGATTAAAGAGGGAATTTTTTGTGGGTCGTCAGACTTGAGACCTTTTCAAAGATGACCCATTCAACAACTTGTTGCAGGGTGATGCAAAACAAGCATGGGATGCTTTTCACCTAGTGTCTACAGACTTTCTTGGGAATGTTAGGGCAGAAAACTACGAGGAACTAGTAGAAGACATGCTGATGCAGTATCAGAAACTTAGCTGCAATATGTCTCTAAAGATCCACTTCCTTCATTCCCAACTGAATTTATTCCCTGAAAACTGTGGTATGGTTCGTGATAAATATGGCGAATGTTTTCATCAAGATATTGCATCAATGGAACAAAGATACCAGGGAAAATAGTCCACTACAATGCTGGCTGACTACTGCTGGACACTCCCCAGATATGCTCCTGAACAGCTGTACAAGAGACAAGCAAAGACATCTAAGAAGTAGCCTATGACTTGATTTTTTACAGTTATTAACCATAGGCCTATTACTATTGGCATGCATTTCGTGATGTAAACATCCATTTATTGCAGATTTAAAAAAAAAAAACTAAAGCCAAAATTAGAATTTGACTGTCATATTCATGTTGAGCACATACAAATTGATAGGAAATGACTAATTTTATTTCAGTAACATGACTTCTGTAAAAATTTGTTGACCAGTGATAATTGCCTAGTCCATGTGAAATAATCACTGTAAGTATTGATGTGGTGGATTTTTTGTCTTACCTTTAAAACAAACAGATAAAAAATGTTAAAAGGTTCTTCATTACTTACATAATATGGCAAAATAGCAACAAAAATATCCTTCAGCACAGTTTTATGTGCACATTTTCAAAACTGATTAGATTGTCAAATATGTATTAATTCACCTTGCTTCACTACTTAAGCCATGAATTCATATCTTATTTCTCTTCAAACAATGGGTAACACAACTGCTGCAAATACACTCTGAGTTTATTTCTTATACTCAGAATGCCATATGAGGGGGGAGGAAAAGAAAGAGTATATTCTCTTTCTTATTCTGCTATCTTCTGACTGTTCCATAAGTCCCAAACTTACAGAGCTTGATTTTCATTTTCAGAACAATTTATCATAATTATACATGGCTGTTGAGTAGCTGATTTCTAAAAGGATATGCATTCTTAATATAGGAAAACTTAAATGAAATCATCGTAAAACACTAAGAAGTTTTCTTTTTTTTGTACAATATAATTCTGGAACTGTAAAATTTTGACTTGATCTTAGCCAAAAGGCGGAGAAGCGATTAGATCGGTAAATTTTAAAGTGAAGCTAATTGATATTTACATCTCCTGTCTTCCCAATTTTGAAATGTCTTCATCTTTGCCTTCATTTTTGTTCTTCTCCTCATTACTAAGTTTATTTCCTTTATTGGTCCATGTGTCCCTTTACTTCCATGATATTAAAGCCTTCATGCACCTCATGCAATTCTCTCAGCCTCAGCATTCATCCTATTCCTAAATCAAGATAATTATTGGGTGAAATATGAATTGAGGGACTTATTTTCTAATTCTCCTCAAAACCATTGTATTATCTAAACTGAAATAGTCATATTTTTTTAAAGATTTATTTATTTATGCATACAAGTTGGGGTGCAGGCCAGAGGTGTGGGGCAGTTAGAGGTTTCACCAGAGGCAGAGTGGGGAGCAGAACAGGCAGATCAACAGAAATACACTGCTGAGGGGAGCAGACAGCAAGGCAGGAGAGGTCTGCTGTGCCATGTGGGAATCTCCCAGAACCAGCATCAAACTCATGCTGCAGTTGCAGGCAGCTCCACAGCCCTGCACTTAAACCATTGCACCACCAGGGAGACCCGAAATAGTCATATTTTAAGTCAACATTGAACTGAGTTTAATTTTCACAGATACTAAGAGAATAAGAGGAAAGAGTTTTAAAAAATAGAGAAACACACCAGAGAAGACTAAAACTTATGATAAGTTTTACAAAGTGGTTTTCAACTATGATATATATCCTATATGCAGAGGTACTATTTAGGCTCTGGGTCTTTTATCCATTCTCTTAAAAAAATAATCACATTGCTATTTAATATACACAATTTCATGAGCCTGAATCACCACCAACAAAAAAAATCATTACATTCTTAGATTTTCCCATTGGGATCAAGACAACATAAACAACACTTGATAGCATCTGTACAGACTCACATATTAATTGCTTCCAAGGTTCATAGGTCATGGGGTAGTCCACTCTGGCCAGACTCTGAGAACTGATTAACAATCATCAGAGATTTGGTAATACACAAGTGAGAAAAAGAAATAAAAAGTGAAAAGTCTGGAAACTACATCAAGAAAGCCAACACCAATTTAGGGAATGTCTGGGTTTAAAACAGGATCAAATTCAAAAAGAAATATAATTTGGCAAGAGTTTACAATGCAAAGGTATATCATAAATTACCTGGAAGAACATAGCTCTTCCATATCCCTTTTCTAAATAAAAGACAATTTTGTAACTGTCTACAAGTTAATTGAGGGTAACTACAAAAATGAAAAAGTCATTCTTTATGAACAGAAAGGATGTTCATTTATCAGCATGGATTTAAGGAGAAAAGCCATTGGAAGGGTGTTGGGGGAAGTTTAGAATATCATAGGAATTATCACAAAGGAAGTTTCCTGTTTCTCAGGACTGCTTAGAACTTTAAAAAGTATTTACTTACACTTTCACCTTTTACATTATAATAGGCATATAAATCCTACACATAATTTATACATAATAGTAATAATTTGCATATCAATCTTCATTTGTTTGCCAACATAATTACTCTCTTGTTCTTTATTCTCTCCTGCTTGTTCATATTTTCAATTTTCTTATTTTTGCCTAAAAAAAAAAAAATCCCTTTAGCTTTTTTTCTTTGGTTCAGTCTGGATGGTGACAAACATAATCCTAACCTTCAAAATTCTGACATATCTCCCTTACAAGGGTGCCCCATATATCCTCTGCTGTTATTAATAAAATTTTCAATTTAGACTACATATTTATACTGGAGAGACTCTCAGCTGAGATTTTATCATTTCATAACAGGTAGAAGGAAAAACAAAGAGATTTACTGAGTACCTTTAAGGATAAAGATAGTGTAAGGAACAAGAGGAAATTCGAGGGCTTGCGTGTTCACAGTACCAAGAAACGAAGTCAAATAGTCTCTAGAATTGATATAAAACTAAGACGTGCACAACAAATCAAATAATTGATGGGTCTCAATGTGGGGAGAAGATTCACAAAAGTAAGTAAGAGAGCAGGAAGGATTAACAATTTAGCATTAATTTGGAAAACAGGTACAAAAGTAAAACAAAAGGCAGTTCATCAATTAAGTTGGAACTAATTGAACATAAACTCTTAAAATCTAGAAAAGAGAAAAAATAACATGAAGTTGAGATATATGTGTTAAAAATACAGTGTCTACCTTGTAGACAACTGCTCAAAATTAGAACCATGCTAAAATTCAACTAAACACCTGTTCTGGTTATATTTCACCTCAATGACTTTTTGAACTTTAAATTTTTGTTTGAGTTATAAAAGGTGTATAGGTTTAATTTGTTCACAGACTCTTCACATGAATAGTACAGAGTATTCTATTTTCTTATTTTTTTTTCAAATTGTGTTTTTGCAGAGGTAATGAATATAGCTGGCATAAAGCAGAGATGATCATATGTCTAAAATGTAAATCTTTCTATCACCAGTCATTCTTCCCAACTTCCTGTGATGCCTTCCAACAACATACTATGTATATTTGAGCATACTTATCTATCATCTATCTACCTCCCTCTCATCTATCTGTTCATTCTGTACATCAAGGCACATTGAACTTATTTCTTGTGCCAATCTGTGGTTTTTAAAATAGTACTATACTCTGAAGATCATCCAGATTAGTATTTTAGGGCGATTTCACTGTTTTTAAGAGTATCATGCTCTACCAGCTGAGCTAGCCAAACACTACATCACTCTCCTAAAGGCTGTAGAAACTTTTTTCTTTAACAGAAGTTATCCCTATAGTTTGCAGTTAATACAAAAATTTTATTGAAGAAGAAAAAGACACACTCATCGAGATATTGACAATATCCTAAATTATTCCACGACTGACTTCCTTTGTTTACCATGAACAATAGACCCAGCCCAGATGTTCAAAAGAGGCTTTCCCAAGATATGTCACCTTGATATGTGGATTATTTTGAACTAAGGTCAATCGAGATCCTGCAAGCTTACAAGAAACTTCAATTATTCCTTTAACTACCTAAAAGAATGAAAATTGGGGGTATTACCCAGAATTACAATTTTTATAAGAAACAACCTTTTTATCAGAGAAACCTATCTATATGACTGGGCAAACACTTAACTTCATGACATCTGGACTTCATCAGGTGAGTCATCCCTCTCTTGATCATGCAAGTCCCCCTCCTTTCTTTCTGAAACCCCAGGCCTCTATTCCACTCACTAGCTCAGGATATACATAGCCTCATTTTACCCGATTAACTTTAGGATCTACATCCAAATGTATTCTCCATAAATATGTAATTAAGTCTCTTCTTTTCTCCTACTTATTTGTCTGATGTTAATTTGATTGATCTACCAAACTTAGAAGAACTCAGAGGGGCTGGGAAACTAATTCTGCACTCCTACAATCATATATAATGTCAACAATTTAGCACATTTTCAAAATTGGCATTATTTATGTTAGCTGTACTTTATCAGTTCAAATTTGGAGAATCATGATTTTGAATAATGTGTGACTGTCTTTCAGTTTTGAAAATACTCTGCTCTTAGAAGAATCAAGAGAAATCCAAGAAGTAATAACTGGGTTAAACAGACAATATGCAGCAGGCTAGTTCCCCAGCCGAGAGGCCGTTACGGATTTCACATCCATTAAGTCTGGGAGGCTTTACAAATATCATTTGCATGTGTGCACAGTCTCATGGGAATTTGGTCTCTGACTTGACCAGTTTGGGAAGCTGACAGATTCTTTAAGAAAAGAGCCTCCAAACTAAACTGTAATCCTTCCAGGCTAGTCATCTACTTACAAAAAAAAAAAAAAAAGAAAGAAAAAGAAAAGCAGCCAACTCTCTGGTCACTGTGTTGGGGTTGGGATAGGAAAAATTCATCATATAAGGAGCTGAAAATTACATTCTGTTTGATTCAAATAAGGAGCTGTGAATTACACTCTGAAATTGTGTGAAATAAATACCAGTTAATTAAAAAGTAAGAAAGAAAATCATAAGCAAAGTCAGATAATGGACTTTCATCAGGTCAAAGTGTATAAAATAATAATTAGTAGCATTTGCACTATCTATTTTGAGCTCACAAAGTAATTCAAGTACTGATTCAATTAAATATTTGGAACTTTTTTACTCCACATGTATAATATATCCACAAATAGAATTCAACAATTTGTACATTAACAAATTACATATGTTTACACAGGCTACCACTATCAGGATAAGTTATATGAAGGAATGACTCTGAAAGGGGAAGGTAAATAAAACCCCGAAACATTCTAAAACCAATATCCTCCAGGAAAGGTTGATTTACAAGTCTGTGAATGAAATCAAATTTTACCATATGAAACTCTCTAACATCTTTGTGATCAGGGTTCTTACACAGCTGGGGGCTGACTAAAGTGTCCACAAGTGGAAAGCCACAAACACCAGAGTCACATGGTAAGGGCCATGGTTAGCTTGTACATAACACCGTAAGTTGTCCAAATAGAGAATGTATGTTAGGATTTTCTTTAAAAATATATTGTTGATATAAAACATTATATTTGTTTCAGGTATATAATATAATGATTTGATATCTGCATATATTATAAAATGATCACCACAATAAGTCTAGTTAACATCTATTACCACACATGGTTACATTTTGTTTCTTGTAATGAGAACTTTTAAAATCTACTCTCCTAGCAACTTTCAAATACACAACAAAGTATTAGCTACAGTCACCATGTTATACAATCCATTCCATGATTTATTTATTTTATAACTGAAAGTTTGTACATTTGGACCCCCTTCAAGCATTTCATACACTCCGTGCCTGTGACTCAGGCAACTACCATTCTTTTCTCTATATCTGTGCTTACTTTGGTGTTTTTGTTTGTTTAGTTATATTCTACATTTAAATGAGATAACATGGCATTTGTCTTTCTCTGCCTTATTTCATTTAGCATAATGCCTTCAAGTCCATTCATTTTGCAACTGGCAAGATTTCTTTCCTTTTTATGATTAATATTCTATTGTGTTAATATATCTATCTACATACATATAGACATCATACATTCTTTATTCTGTCATCCATCTATGGACACTTAGGTTGTTTCCATATGTTCACTACTGTAAATAATGCTGCAATGAATATGGGGGTGCAGATACCTTTTTGAATAAATATTTTTCCTCTCTATAGATAAATGTGCAGAAGTAGAGTTGCCTAACTATATGTTCCAGCTGTTGAATAGAAGTTGTGCTCAAAAAAAAAGTTTTCAGAAGCTTCAGAGAATAGTGAAATAAATCAGACATTAAAATCTGATTACTTGGTTTCAATTCTAGGTCCCCTGTGTCTGTTTCTCAGATTTTCCCACCTTAATTATATTCTATAAGCCAAGTTTCTTATTTTTTAATTTGAGATAATGCCACCCAGCTCAGAACTGTTGTAAGCATTAGATCAGATACTATACAAAGTGCTGAGTATGCTCTCTCTCTCAGATATACCAGACTTTCAGATATATTAACTTAGCTTTTTGTCCTAAATGAAACTGGAGTATTATAGGAGAGATGAATGAAATCACAGAGAAATGGGGAAATAGACATTAATCAGTAGGTAATTGCCATAATCTTCTTCAACCCTAAGACAAGCAATAACTCATTCACTTTCATTTCACTTTTCACTTATATTTTGTTGCTACTACCTTTTATCCAGATTCTTAGCAATTCATATTGTTAGAACATCTTCTGACCCTACATTATTTCTCTCTAATACATCCTATATATACATTGACACATTCATTTTTAAAACAGCAGCATTATATCTTTCAGGATAACATAAAAATCTCTAACAGAATTTTATTCCTTAACACTTCACAACCAAAATAAAAAACTAGACTTTAAAAATATCATAGTGGGGCCTCCCTGGTGGCGCAGCGGTTAAGCGCTGGGCTGTGGAGCTGTCGGCAGCAGCGATGCGAGTTCGAAGCCCGGCCGGGGAGATTCCCACATGGTGCGGCAGACCTCTCCTGCCTCGCCTGCTGCTCCTCTCAGCAGTGTATTTCTGATCTGCCTGTTCTACTCCCCATTCTGTCTCTGGTGAAGCCTCTCGCCACTCCACACATCTGGCTTATACCCCAGCTGTATGTATAAATAAATAAATCTTTAAAAAAAAATATCATAGTGGTGGTTCTATTCCAAGATGGTGTCATTAGAGCCTCCTGAACTTCCCTCTTCCCACGGACACAACAAATATACAGCTACACACAGAGTTAATCCCTCTGAAAAACGTACATAAACCAGCTTGATTCTTACATGTCAGGTGACTGTAAAAATACTACATAACACACATCAAAATAGGTAGAAAATGCTGATACACACCTACCAGAAACCCCGAGACAACTATCATGTAATCAAGAGGGAACTCCCAACTTCCAGTTATTCCCCAAAGAGTAAAAGGCTTGGACCCATATTTGGCACCCCAACTTTTAGGACTCTCACCTAAGGGATGGGCCCCCAAACATCTACCTCTGAGCATCAATAGGGTTTGTGTCAACAAGGCACATAGGAAAATAGCCCCCAAAAGCCTGACCAGCTCTTACTTATTTGCTCGTTTATTTAATTATAATGCTATGCCATCATTTTACAATACTGTATATGTTTCAGAAGTACAAATTTACTATTTAATAAGTGTATATACCACATATCATATTCCACCAAAGTTTTAGTGCCATTATCACTATCACATTGACTCCCTCTACAACCTAACCGCCCATGGACAGATGACTGGATAAAGAAGATGTAGTATATATACTCACAATGGAATCCGCTGTAAAAAGAAATAATATCTTGCCATTTTCAATAATATGGATAAAACTTAAGTGATTATACTAAACAAAATAAGTCAAAAGGAGTAACAAAAATGCAAGATGATTTCACTCATGAATTACAAAGAAACAAAGCAAACAAATACACAAAGCACAAGACAAACATCTTTTAGACTCTGACAAGTGATGGTTACCAGAGAGAAAGGGTAAGGTGATAGGAAACAGTTCTTAATGGACTTTCCGTGGCTATCCTTCCAGAGCTCAGCATAGGGGGATTAAACAAAAATGCCCATCTCCAAATCTTACCTTGAAATAATCCAATTTACATACTTTAAAAGCTACTGAGATTCAGGCTTCTAACTGAACAATAACTTAGGGACTGATTGAGAGTCTCCCTGTAGCACAAGGAAATCAGCAGGTACTATTCCTGTGTTCTGACTCAAGCCCCTTATGGCCAATATCTCCCTGAAGGAGGGTTTACACACCTCAGGCACTCTTGCTTTTGTGGCTACCACCAAAGGATGGGTTCCTGGATCACCCGGATTTCTAATATCCTTTCTGATAGCCTAAAGGAATTACATTCATAAATTCCACAAGACTGTAGCAAACAAAGAAACAGCTATTAACAAGTGAGGAGGCTCCCTTACTCCTGTAGCTGAATGAATGAAAAGGACCAACTTAATGCTACCTACAAAAGGCTCCTTTGAGCTTTAAGACACATTTTAGGATGAAATTGAGAGAACAGAAAAAGATATTTCATGCAAAAAGAGACCAAAAAATAATAGTAGTAACTATACTTATGTCAGACAAAATAGACTCTATACAAAGATTATAGTAAGAGATAAAGAGTTATATAATGATAAATAGGTCAATCCAACCAAAGAATATATTATTTATAAATAGTTATGAATCCAGTGTAGGGACACTTAAATATATAGACAAATATTAACAGACTTGAGAGGAGAAATAGATAGCAAATACAAAAATAGTAACAAATATTGCAGTCATTAATAGTTATAGATGTAAGGATGTGTTGATGAAACAGATGAGAGGAATACCTTCACAATGAATACATATATCAAATCAAGATGTACACTTTAAATATCTCACAATTCTATTTGCCAAATCTACTCCCAATAAAGCTAAAAAACAAACCCAAACTTTAAAATAGCAAATACATGAATCTTGAAACATATCAATAGGTAGCAGAGATAAGACATTCCAGAGACAAGCAGAGAGGAACCTGAAGCTCAAGACCCATACAACAGCTTAAAACCTTTTCTGAATTAGAGTCGAGGTGGTGTTTTACAGCCTGCTTTGAAGCTCCAGATATACTTAACCCTCCTTACTTACACATACACAGAGCACATGGTGATTGATAACACACATATCATTAAAAGATAACATTTAGAAAACTAAAAAGGCATAAATGCACTTAAAACATAAATATCATGACAAAAAATGGGATGGACATTTAAGACAATAGACAAAGATACAGCGAAGACCACTAAGTTAAATTCTGGGGTGAAAGCATAAGCTGTCAGAATTTTACTTTTATTTGGTAGAACAGGACTAAAACCACAGTGAGAATGAGGTCCAGTGAGTAACATTAAAGTCTTAAGTAAGACATTCTTCTCCAAAGGAAGGGGGCCAATGTGGTCAGGTTGTTCTAAGGACAATGACATAAATCAATGTACATAACTGAACTAGATGAAGCATATGACTGGGACACGGGCCAACTACCCACTAATTCAGCATCTGTTTCTATAATACCATCAAAAAAAATCACTTCCAGATGGAGGATGAAGCCTACTATATAAGACTAAGTTCTAAGACCAATATAGATAAGGGTGAACTCAAAGAGAAAGCAGGAGGGAAGAAAAACATTTCACATGAAATAAACCTACACACAACCAAATACCAAAACATGTAATGAAAGTTAATCCTAAGAAATTCAACAAAATCAACAGTGAGAATTTCATGTATCTCAAGTGGAATAAAATACCAATCAGAATTTGATATCTTCAAATAGCTAAAGTTTTTTTTTTTAAGAACAAATTATATAATAAAAATAAGCACAAATAAAATACAAGTAAATATGTAAAAACAAAAGCACAAATGAAACACAAACAAGAGAATATGTAAAAAATAAAACATTAAAGTAAGAATAGCTATTAAATTGATGAAAGTGAGTTGGGGTGTGAGGAATAACTACTAAGAGGTTTTAGGATTTTTGAGGCGTGTTCTAAAAATTATCAATAGATTTTATTGATGGTTGCACAAGTTTACAAATGTACCAGAACCTGTTGAATTGTACACTTCAATCAGAAAAAAATTTAGGTGTATATTTTAGTTTAACAAGGTTCCCTAAAAGCATTACCATAAATATACTTTCTTTAAAAAAAAAAAAAGATTTATTTATTCATGCATACAAGCTGGGGTATAGGCGAGAGGTGGGGGTGGTGAGAGGACTCACCAGAGACAGAGTGGGGAGCAGAACAGGCAGATCTACTGATGTACACTGCTGAGGGGAGCAGCAGGTGAGGCAGGAGAGGTCTGCTGCATTATGTGGGAATCTTCCTAGCCGGGGATCAACCTCCTGCTGCAGTGACTCTGGACAGCTTCACAGTGCTGCGCTTAACCCATTGCGCCACCAGGGAGGCCTGTAAAATATACTTTCAATGGAAAATCCAAATTATAGGTCCATCATAACATTTTTTGTATTTTATCCTTTCTAAGATGCAAATATTCTTCACATTTTAACATCTCTGAAGTCAAGATATATCTTTTTTTTTAAAGATTTATTTATTTATTTATACATAAGAGCTAGGGTACAGGCTAGAGGTGTGGGGTGGCTAGAGGTGTGGGGTGGCGAGAGGGTTCACCAGAGACAGAGTGGGGAGCAGAACAGGCAGATCAGAAATACACTGCTGAGGGAAGGAGCAGGCGAGGCAGGAGAGATCTGCCACACCATGTGGGATTCTCCCCAGCTGGGCATCGAACTTGCATCGAGCGCTGCCAACAGCTCCACAGGGAAGCGCTCAACCGCTGCACCACCAGGGAGGTCCCAAGTCAAGATATATGTTATAATTAATGATGGCCTATATTCACTAAGTAGTCACGGGATGAAATTGTCACTTCTTCATGTCTCACTTATGTGCACTTACATATACCTATTCAGTTTTTACCACACATTTCATACAACTTCCATTTAAAATATTTTCAAATATTAATTTATGATTATTCTATCTTCTTAGAATCAGTGAAATAGCAATGGGGATAAAATTTGATGATGAGACAAATATCATTTGTGACCTATTTCAATATCTAGTTGGGAAGAGTAGTGACAATATTTTGTGTGTGAAACAAACAAAATAAAATCCTTCAAGGATTCTAGACAAAGGAAATGTCTGTTAGTTAGAAACTTCATCTCACTTTGATTGCACGCAATAGCAGGAGAAAGTGTCAAATCCTAGAGAAAGGTATACTTATTGCAAAGTTAGCCACTTCTGTTTAAATTCTCATGCCATGTAACTCAATAGGAGGAAAAATGTAATTATAGGTTTTATTAAGTAAGAAAAACCAGTAAAACACTGTTCTTTAATATGGCCCAAAATTATACTAACAATGTTGAAAGGTGCTAATGAGATCAGATCAAGTGCCTGAATTACAGTAAACTGCATATCACTGTGATTTCATTCAAAACTGATGTTCAAAGGTTTTAGTATAGTTAATTTTAAACTACAAAACAATTCCTATGAGTTTGAACTTTCCATAAAGATGTTGTGCATACCCCCCAAAAAAAAAAAAATTGGAGGAGAGGAGAAAAGAAGAAGAGGGCGGTGAAGGGAATAGAAGAAGAAAAAGGCAAAGGAAAAGAAAGAGATTAAGTTAGTGATTGAAGGGATGACTGATTGTTATCTGGAATAACTACCAAGAATCTCCATATGTAAATTCTTAATTCACCAAGTATGTGAATACTTAATGCAGTTCAGAATGTGCACCTAAACACTTGATGATAGGCTAAGCAAAATCGGTGACTTAGTTGTTAATACTGGTGACATGACTGGACATTCATAACCAACCCACAGATGTCATCAGAGTAGTTATGTTTCTTTTGGGGGCTTGAGGTCAATTTCATTCTTACTCCACTTTTTAGTAACAAGTTATCTTCCAAATTTGTAGTTCTGCCACAGTGATTTCAGATCCAGGTACTCTAGACCATTTTAGACAGGAGAAAAGATATGTCCTCTTCTTGTCAAGAATTCTGAGTCGATCAATCCCTAGTGATGCTAGGTGTTAATATGAATTATGAAGGAGATACTCTTACTGCTACTTGAGGGGATAGCATAGTTTATTCTTGGTGCTCAAGATTCCCCACTATTTTGACCATTTATTTATTTAGTCAAACTCTGGGTCTCATCCTCTTTTTCAAAGGTTAATAATTTTTTTAGACTGAAGATAAAGGAAGCTCTAAATTCTCCAGGTGTCAGTTGAGACTCCCATTGCCACCCTGGGCCTTGAAGTAAGAGGGTAATGTTCACTTGAATTTTCACTAAGGTTTTTGAGTTCTCGCTGAGATTATTTAACTGGTTCAAGGTAAATTGCTAAATGACCACTTGTTTCACAAATGGAATATAGAACATAATTTTTCACTTAAATTACCATTATAAATTCCTTTTTATACCATTAAAAAGTTCCTTGTTTAAGATATAATTTTTAGCCCAAACTTCTGATTCAGTCACCATTTTAGCATAAAGAATAGTCAACTTGGCAATAGTAGCTTATATGCGGTTTGAACAACATCTTTTTTCCCCCAATTTTCTAGTTAAATCATCAATTAATCATATTTGAGAGATTTTACAAAAATTCATATAAATGTTTCCAGTAATTTTGGCTGGAACAAACTTTTCCTAATTTGAGATCATTTTTTTTTTTTTGCCAGACTAAAAAAACCCCCATAGCACAATAAGAAGCAAAAAGCTATGTTCCGTTAGTTGCATCAAAACACGTCATCTACTTTTATAGCCAATGAAAATTGTGATTGAAAATCATGACTTATTTTCCATGCCAATATCATAGTGAACATTTCAAAATAAAAGAAGGAAAATTGGCACATACTTAGCCAAATAATCTATACACTGAGAGTGAAAATCAGAAATATCTTATATTTAAAAGTCTTGGAAAAATGGAATCGTTCAAGGCTTTCTTTATCTAAGATATCATATCAGAGAAAACCAAGACAGCACAAAATTGATACATCTTATTTATAGTCCAAACCTTTTGGTTATGGATGCCACTTCTTGTAGAATCACTAGAACATTGTGGGATAGAGCTTGAAACCTAAAAGGAAGAGTTTGCATATAAACACTGGAGTGTCACTCAGCATGAAACACATCTCAGTCAGCCACAAGTGTCTACCAGATGACCAGGAGTGTCCGATGACAGTCCATGGTCAGCCCATCCCCTGGTTTACTGTTTTTTTCTAGTACAATGCACTTTCCCCAAACTTCTCCACCCATAAGAATTTTTTTTTTTTTTTACTTATTCTTCAAACATCATTTTTACTCTGAAATAAGGATGTGGGTTTTTTGCTGACTTATTCTTCTGATTATCTTACATTTTATGATTTTTCTTTTCCTATTTCATAAGCTTCCTCCAGGAAACATCATTTACATGGTTGGTGGCTGCTAATGATAATTTAAGTCCGTATCTAGTGATTTGGAGTGAGTCAGGGCAAGTAATAACATGGGCATATAGGATACATTTCCTAGCCTCACCACTACTGGTGGCACACACACAAAAAATATTAGTGTAATAAAGAAAAAGGAAACATTTATTGAAGAGTTTTCTAAATGCTGTGCTGAATGGAAAAGGACTATAGAATAGAAATGTATCTAGTTTTTGAAGCTGAGGACAAAAAAAAAATCCTAATGTTTAAAAGGTCTCAGTCAGTTGCTACAATGGATAAAGGGACAAAAATTTCTGCTGAATTGGTCAGAATACGCAGGAGTCATGATTCAGCAAAACAGTGCTGGGATTATGTCTTTGCGGTTCTAGATAACACTTTTCTTTGCGGTTCTAGATAACACTTTTCTGCAATGTCTTATTCTATTCCTTCAGGGAAGAGATCTTCATCCAATTTATGGCACTTTTTTAATGCTCATCTGTATCCTATCTTGAAATGATTGAAGAGATCAAATTACATTATACATTTGAAGATCACAGCATATGTGTGTTTACAGAATGCTAATATTTTCTTACTGGGAAATTTGTTATACTTAATGGATCAAAATCACACTGCAGTTTCAGGACAGGTATTTGCCTCTCTAAAACCTCAAGTTTCTTTCATCTTCATACTATTTCTTGAATCTATTTTGTTCTTACAGATTTAGACCTTTCCGGAAATAGCATGAGGACAAAAGTTAAAAAGCCCCGGACATGTTAGCAAGTTAGAGGTTGTGGAAGCACTGGGAGAACAGCAAACAAGCTAGCCCATCAGAGACTGCTGAGAGCCATCAGTCATTGAAATTCAGTTTCCATCAGATATGAAAAGTCTCCGTGTGACTGACTGTGTCACCGCATCCCTAGAGATTTTGGAAGCAAGCACAGATTTTGACTTCCCACCAGGAATATCAGGATTCAAAGACTATACGAAAGGGGAAGACAGTTACTATAAGATATCACTCTTTCATGGAGTATAAATAACTAAAGAAAGCAAACTAGCAAAATAAAAATAAAATATACTAGTTATCAGAGAGGATAGTAGGGAGGGTGAAAAAAGGGGAGGGAACGTGAGAAGATTGTGGTGTTGGAGCTTTGGTGGAGAATGAATGAAGCATGTGCACATGTGGAGGTGTGAAGTTTTACTCCTAAAGCTATGCAGACTAGTGGCAAATCAATAAATTTGGGGAAAAAGACATATTAAAGGAAGTTCTCTGAGTGGAAGTAAAAAGATACCAACTAGTGTCTTAAAAACAAAAGAAGGTAGCATAGAAATCACTCCTAATGTTAAATATAGAAAGTTAGGTTCTACAGTGAAGTAATGATGGTGTTACACTTACACAATTCACTTATAGCTCTAGTTTAAAAGTTAAAACACAAACTCAGTAAAAAACAACCATAACTACAATAATCTGTTACTGGTTACCCAATACTAAAACTATGTAAACTGTAGCATTGTAGGGTAAACGGAAAGACTGATCAGGATTTTCCGCCCTCCCACCAATGACAGATCTCTGCAGTCCTGTACACATGCCTGATGGGGGCACCTGAGGTAGGGTATGGACCTGCGTGAGTGGGCACACCTGAGCCAGAGACTGGGCTTATAAGAGAAGCAGAAGCAGTAGAGGTAGCAGTGGCAGCAGAGAACAGAGCACACCAAGACCACGAGACACTGCCAGAGAGCCCAGAGAGAGTAAAGATTCTCTGGGGGCTAGGAGGACTGCCAGCCTCCTGGCTCCCTGGCCCTCCTTTGTCTGCCCTGTATCCAGTTGCCTCACTGCAGAAAGATCATTAAAAGCCTATAAAGTCACCAAGGGCTCCAGGACTCCTCTTTTACCCTTCTGCCCAGCTCCATAGAGAACCTGCCCTTGTGCTCTTCCTGTTGCTACAAGCATCAATATACTCAAATGTGAAGGATAAAAGTTAATCTATGAAGTTAGAATGCTATAAAGTTATTTTAAGGAAAGGTGTTAATTGTTTGCTTTGGCAGCACATACACTAAAAATTACAAAATATATACTAAAAAAGATTGAGTGTTTTAAAAAGGATTGGAAAACAATGGGTGGGTGCTTTCACTATCAGCAGTTCAATGTCTTTGAACACAAAAAGCTAACCCTAGGTCCTCCCCGGTGGCGCAGCGGTTAGGTGCTGCTCCGTGGAGCTGTCGGCAACAGCGATGCAAGTTCGATGCCCAGCCGGGGATATTCCCACATGGTGCAGCAGACCTCTCCTGCCTCGCCCGCTGCTCCCCTCAGCAGTGTGTTTCCAGCGATCTACCGGTTCTGCTCCCCACTCTATCTCTGGTGAACCCTCTCACCACCCCACACCTCTGGCCTATACCCCAGCTTGTATGCATAAATAAATAAATCTTTAAAAAAAAAAAAAAGCTAACCCTATAGAACCATCAACTGCCAGTGGAAAATAATGACATTTTGAGAGTATGAAAATGTTCCAAATAGTGTCCTCTGATGCACACTTTGCCAGGAAGTGACTAGGTAATATGTATGTCATACAAGGAAATGAACCAAAGAGGAAGCATGGAATCAGGACATGGGGAGAAGAGTAAGGGATGCCCCCATGTAATGGTGAAGGAAGAACTAAGGGTAATAGCCTTTCAGTGTATCTGTTCAGACTGGAACAGAAGAATGAGGGCTCTAGATAGAAACTCTTCTTGTGCATGTAAGTAGCTGAAGAACCCGCTTCATCAGAAATCTTGCAGGACCATTCTGTACAGATGCTAATTTCATGCAACATAATTTTTGTTCAAGAAAAGTAATCCTGGTCTAGAATTTAATGCTAAATCATCGCATATTCATAACATTACAAACTATCAACGTTAAAGTTAAAATTAATTTTTACACCTTATCAACTGACTAATTACTAAATACTACTTACTAAGTACACTGATAATGAGAATTCCTCAAAACACAACCCCTGGCCTAAATTTATTGGATAACATTACTAAATTGAAACAGAAGTAAATAATTTTGCAAAAGTCCAGAGTTTTAAAAATAAAAGACTTTCACTCACAAAATTTTTGTCATTTGAATAGTTTAAAAGAAGAGTGGCAAAAATACAGTTTTACAAAGATATATATGGGAAGATGTGATGAAGGACAAGAAGGGGACAAGATTTAAAGATGTAAATGTTGTAGCCTTTATAAAATCACAAACAACTCAGCCTGGAAGACATATATCATTTATGCAGAAAGGAAAAAAAAAACAGACATTGAAGCATCTATGAGCTAAACTCCAAAGCTGTAGAATTCGTTCTTTGGTCCAGATGATGACTGGAACTTGAAAAACTTTAAGCAAAGAAGATGGATGGGATCCATTTAAGCACCACATTCTCTTGGAAGCTTTGTCTGGCTCCTAAATTATTCTTGGTTCCCCTGGTAATACAGTAAATGTTGAACTGTAATTACAGATTAACTGGGCTGTTATGAGCCATTAATCTTTGTTAATTTTTACTGTACATACACATCATACACAAATTAAGCAAGATAGAAATTCTTCCAGACCTAGGGAAGAAGGAGTAGAGTGTGGGTGAAACAGCAGACCCAAAAACTACAAAGAATCATCAAAGAGGCAATAAACAGGCCTGCAGAAAGATGATGTTTCTGGCACTATCTTTGTAGATGCCATAAAGTTCATCATCTTTGGGAGAATGGAGAGTAGATCATTCTCTAACCCAGCAGAACAGAGGCTCAAACTCACTGATTAACTTTTGCATTAGTTATAGGTGCATTAAATCAAATCTTTTGAATGCATACTTCATTCCTCCTTTAGACTGTAAATTCCAAAAGAAGTAAAAGTTATATCTACATTAATCACTGTTTTGTTTCTAAGATCAATTTTAGCACATACTGTCTCTTGAAAATGCTGTTTGACTGCAACTATAAGAATAGATGTTCCGGGCCTCCCTGGTCCGCTGCGCTGTGGAGCTGGAGCTGTTGGCATCCTGCGATGCGAGTTCTACGCCCAGTGGGGGAGAATCCCACATGGTGCGGCAGACCTCTCCTGCCTCACCTGTTGCTCTCCTCAGCAGTGTATTTCTGATCTGCCTGTTCTGCTCCCCACTCTGTCTCTGGTGGGCCCTCTCACCACCCCATATCTCTGGCCTGTACCCCAGCTTGAATGTATAAATAAATAAATCTTTAAAAAAAAAGAATAGATGTTCCTTCTCAAAAATATTTCTAGAAGCAATATGAATAGAAAAGGATAATAAGAGTTAAGTGTATTGGGCATGCACTGAAAATGAGATTCTCAACTAGAAGGCTATGTAATGATATTTGAGAAAAATCTAGAAGATAACACATTGTATTCTATGAAATGGCCATGGACCCTAGCCAGGCCTCCATCCCTGCTAACCATTCTTCCTGACCAAATTCCATACTGATGTTTTTCAAAGACTGTAATAAATCTTTATACCTTTCTTAAGTCTTTAACTCTACCACCAGCACCTCTCTAAGTGAGTGATTTTGCCTCCTAATTCCCACAGAAAACCAAGGCCCTTAAGCATAATTTCCCTGAGCTTCTTGCTTGTAACTATTTAACACTGCAGCAAACATCTCTTCATTTTCCTTTAGGCACAGAGGAAAAATGTTATTTTAAATTTAATGTTAAAGTTTATTTCTATTTTTTAATTACATATTTTTGGGAAATTTTTATTGAAATAATGTTGCTTTACAACCTTATATGTGATTTAGAGGTATAGATTCATGCCTCTTAAGATGTATGCTACCACACCACACTCACTACTAAAACACTAATAATCTATAGTCTAATGGACCTCCTAACATAATGCTCCAAATACCGCCCCTCATATAGCCTCCATTCTACACTCAGATTTCTAGAGTTTGTTTGGTTTGATTTAGTTTTGTCTGCTACTCTGCTTTGCTTCTTTATATTCTATATATGAGTGAACTCATCCAATGTCTTTTTCCTTCTAACTTATTTCATGTCTTTCCACTGGTGTTGTTGCAAGTGGCAAGCTCTTATCTTTATAGATGAGTAGTGTTCAACTGTATATATGTACCACATCTTCTTAATTTATTCTTCTGGTTCTAAGCACTTAGTTGTTTCCATAATTTGGCTATTGTAAATTGTGCTGAAATGAATATAGGAGTGCACATATCCTTTTAAATTAGTGTTTTTGCATTCTTTGGGTCCATACTTAAGAGTGAAATTGCTGGATAATTATGGCACACTATTTTTTAGTATTTTGAGAAAATCCATACTGCTTTCCCTAGTTGGCTGACCAGCCTACATTTTCACCAACATGTATGAGTTCCTTTTTCTCCACATCCTTGACAACATTCATGTTTCCTGGTCATTTTGATAAGAGCCATTCTCAGGGACTTGAGGTGTATCTCATTGTGGTTTTGACTTGCATTTCCCTGATGATAAGTGATGATGAACAATTTTTCACAAGCTTGTTTGCTATCTGTATGTCTTCTACAATAAATCATTACAGCAAAGTGGCAGGATATAAAGTTGACATACAAACATCTGTTTCATGCTTATACTCAAACAGTGAACTAGTAGAGAAAATATCAAGAAGGCAATCCCATTTACAATTGCATAAGAAGAATTGAAAAAAATAACAAAGGAGGCAATAGACCTATACAATATAAATTATAAGAGACTGTTAAAAGAAATAAATGACACAAAGAAATGGTAAAATAATCTATGCTCATGGATTGTAAGAATTCTCACTGTTAAAATAGCTATCTTACCCAAAGCAACATACAGACTCAATTCAATGGCATTCTTCAAAGAAATAGAGAAAACCTTACTGAAATTTTTATGCAATCACAAAAGTTAGAGGAATTCTGACAAAAAAAGAATGTAGGTCTCCAGATTTCAAACTGTTCTACAAAGCTACAGTAATCAAAAAGGTAAGGTATTGGAATAAAAATAGACACAGACCAATGGAAGAGAATTGAGATCCTAGAAATAATCACACATGCCCCGTTAGTAACAAATAGCCATGGGCATATAATTGAAAAAGAAAAGTCTCATCAACATATGTTGTTGGGAAAACTGGACAGCTACATGAAAAAGACTGAAACTAGACCACTATCTTACACCATACATAAAAATTAACAAAATTGGGTTAAAAACTTGGATGCAGACCTGATAATACAAAATGCATCAGTAAGACACTCCATGACCTTTAATTCAGTGATATCTTTGGGGACTCGACTCCAATGTCAAGAGAAACAAAAGCAAAAAAAAAAAAAAAATGGAACTATATCAAACTAAAAGGCTCTTGCATAGTGAAAGAAACTACAACTAGAAGGAAAGATACCCTAAAAAATAGAAAAAAAAATTGCAACTCATATATACTACAAGGGACTAATGTTAACCTGCTCATATAATCATTCATTCTTTCTTGTATTTTATGTTTTTTTTTTATGAGCATCTTCTCTAAAGTCTGCAAACATTTCTACCGCATAATAAATAAATACGCTTCTGACCCATGTAGTTTTCCCTTTTATCTGATCTTTCTCATATATTTTTCTTTCAAAATCAATATTCTTATATAATAGTCCATATTTAACTGTTTCTTTCCTCTCATTCATCAACTTCTACTTCCACTGAGACAGTAACACACATTGGTAATAAATACTCTTCCTAATTTTTAGACTCTCAGTAATGAATAATAGTTATGATTTCATCTATAATAAGAATGATATAATGCTACTTGATTTTTTATATTATTTAAGCTTGATTAAGTCCTCTGACCACATTGCTTTCAAATGCTACCCATCTAACATTCTGATCATTTCTTTTCAGTTACCATCAAGATCCAGTTTTACCCTACACATATTATGTGAAGATCTTCATTTCTGCAATCAACTTTCATAGTTTTAATAACTTTGCAATTTTTTTCAAAGATTTATTTATTTATGCATACAAGCTGGGGTATAGGCCAGAGGTGTGGGGCGGCGAGAGGGTTCACCAGAGACAGAGTGGGGAGCAGAACAGGCAGATCAACGGAAATACACTGCTGAGGGGAGCAGCGGGTGAGGCAGAAGAGATCTGCGGCACCGTGTAGGAATCTCCCCCACCAGGCGTCCAACTGGCGTTGCTGCTGTGGACAGCTCCACAGCACAGCGCTTAACCACTGCGCCACCAGGGAGGACCAACTTTGCAATTTTTTTTGTTTGCAATTATTTTTTGTTTCTTCCATTGGGTGGGTATGCCATGAGTCTATTCATCCTTAGCACAGAGAACAGAATCTAATGAAAAGCTTGTTGAATGAGTGAAATTGATTTAATAAAGTGGAATAGCTTGATGATACTGGGACACTACGGAAATTTTTGAGTGGAAAAGTTACATGATTTAAAAAATATTTTGTGACATTAAAGCTGGAAACTTATAAAAGAAATATCTGAGAATCAGAAAATAAGTATAAGAAATAGCAAACAGAAGATAAGATTCTTGGAGACTAGAAGTTCCCAAGAATCAAATAATAGCAATATTCCTACAACACGACCAGAGAACAGACTGTGATAAGTTCCAAAGTTTTAATCTCCTCAA
Source organism: Scalopus aquaticus (assembly GCA_004024925.1). Classification (NCBI taxonomy): domain Eukaryota; kingdom Metazoa; phylum Chordata; class Mammalia; order Eulipotyphla; family Talpidae; genus Scalopus; species Scalopus aquaticus. Next base: position 37,591 of record PVIJ01009181.1, on the reverse strand, counting down.
ATTGTAAATATGTTTCCTTACACACCAAAAGTGACTTTGTTAATGTGATTGAGTTAAGAATCTTGAGGTGGGAAGATTATCCTCTATAACCAAGGTGAACCCAATATAATCACAGAAGTCATTATAAGAGAAAGTAAAGAGGGTCAGAGTGAGAGCAAATACATGATATCAGAGGCAGAGCACAGGAATGCAGGGCTGTTGTGCAACCACCCTAAACCCAGCAGGTTCAGCATTAGTTGAAGCAGACTTGCTTCGTTAGTTGTCACCATATCCCCCAAAATCTATGGCACTCCACTGCACTGCACCACACACCGCCACACCTACCACGCCACACCACGGTTCTCTGCTGCTGCTGCTTTATATTTCACTCTTGGCTAAGGTGTGCCCATTCATGCAGGCCCACACCACACTCCAGGTGCCCGTCATTGGGCATGCACATAGGACTACAGAGATCTATTGAGGGGAGAGCAGAAAAAACCTGATAATTTTCTCGTTACCCTACAAGGGCCAAACGCCAAGAGATGCAGGCAGTGTCGAGAAGAAGGAAAAAGCAAGGAAAAGATTATCCCTATAGTTTGCAGAAGGAACTCAGTCCTAGTGGCTGAATCTAGATTGCTGAATCCCAGAAGTATAAGAGGGCAAATTTTCATTACTTTAAGCTAATAAATTTGTGATGTTTTGTTATAATAGTAATAACAAATCAAAACATAGACCATGAGAGAATAAAATAGTAAATTGTAACGGGAAAGAGTAGGTATAAGCCAGTAGATGAAAAAACTTCTCAGTATATGAAATGAAAAATAGATGTTCAGGAAAAAAGATCATGACAGCTTTTTTTTTTTCCACAAGAGGAGACTTGGTTATGTTTAAAGGAAGAAAAGTGGGGAAGACATTATTGAAGATTTCGAAGAGAAAACTCAGAGGATGAGTTGTTAATGAAGTCGGGAACGAATGCTGTAATAAGCATGAGTCTCTACAACTAATTTTGTGGACAACATTGTCAATCTCCTTCCTTCCCACTTTATAGAAGCATCTCAGACAGCTCTTAGAGTGGCCTACTTATTGATGAGAATAAAGACCTAGAGTAGGACTTCCATCCAAGTCTTCCTGGTAAAAAGTCCATGTTCCTAACCCCTCAAAAGAAAGTAAAGGTTAATGCTGCTGTCAAGTTCTAGCTCCCATTGTTTGAGATGGGAGGGAATAAAGTGAAAATGGGTGAAGAAACAAATGTACTTTGGACATAAGAAGAGGAAGATGAAAAATGTACTTAAAATAAGAAAAAAATTGATGTTTTTAGTGAGCCAAATTTAAAATTATCAAGCCAAGATCAAAATCCTTGGCCACAGAATCACAATAGTAAGTCAAAATGTGATTTTCCATACAATTTTAATAACTGCTAAATGATCAAGAGTTTAAATTTTTCTGAATTTCTGTTTTGTTCCCTTAAAGGGGAAAAAAGGAAAACATAATATGTCAGGGTGTTCAGGTTGAGTCTTAATCAAAATACATTACACTTGTAGTGATTTCCAGAACTACTAGCTATTTTACCACATCTCAAAGTGTTAGATTTGCTCAGTATGAGAAAATCCAACCAACTTTGCAGAACACCATGTAAATTGACTTATCTGAATGGTATTCTGTGCTTCTAATTTGGGAAGGTGCTTTGTTTATAATTTGTCTGCATCCAAAAAAGGAAAAGAGAGTACAGCATGAATTGAGTAAGACAGAGAATCAGCTGTTAGTGTGATTCTTTCACTAATGATTTTAAATGTTTAATATTTATGCTTTCTTAAATATCCATGGACCATTCTAAATTTTAAACAATTAGATCAGAGTCATTCAACAAATACGAAGTATGTGGATAAGGCCAAGTTATGAAGACACTTTAAAATGCAAATCAGTGTCTAAAGATGACCTAAGTTGGGAAACATTTCAAGTGAGTGGGCCAGCATGTGTAGTTACATAGAAGTAATAAACAAGATAAATTAAAAATTTCAAATAAACTACTGGGTAGCAGAATAAAATTTTTTACTGAAGTAGAAAGAAAAGAATCATCATTTTAAGAAGTTGTGATGTAGATACAAAAGTGAAATAATATTCCAGAGTTTATATGAAAAGGAAAGTTTATTATACCATAAATGGAGAATGGAGAAAAGAACTACAAAGAAAGAAAGACAAGTGTCCCTGTAGGAAAATAGGACTAAACTGAAAATAATAATCAAAGATATAATGAAGAAAATAGTGTTGTGTTTTTAAAAATTTACCTAAGCATACAGACTAAGGTATTTTAATATATTTGGGGGTGAGGAGGCAGTGAAAAGACCCTCAAATGTTATACATCCTAGAAAAATAGCCTATCTAATAAGATTAAAAGTGTAGCTATGTTCTTGAGCTTCTTTACTGTAACCGTTCTCTGGACACACTTTTCATTGATGCCTATCCTCATCTTGGTTGATATTTTCAGCACTAGGTGGTTGGATTTCATTATCTAATTTAAAGTTTCAAATTTTTTTAGTCAAAGTGGTTTTTCAAGCATCTTAATTCCCTGACGAGTCACTGATTTTCTTTTTGCTTTTTTTTTTTTTCCATTGCAAGAGTAAGCAGTGCTATTAGGCTTTCTACTACACAGGTGTCACTGGGGACTCACTCAGTTTAGAGTTCCTTTTAAGCAAAGGGACTAAAATATCTTACTGAACATAAAGAACCTCTGATAGTTGAAGCTTCTAATTCTTCAACCGAGAGACTGATCAAACCACCATTTTCTTGATGTCTGATTCTGCCTTGCTCTGAGATTTCCTAGTTATTCTGAGGACTGTCAGAGGAAAAACCACAACAAAGGACTGAAAGCAATGAGAAGAAAAGGAATACACTGGGAGAGATATAGCAGGAGCATACCTAGGTGATTTGAACTGAGAACAGAAAATTAGAAATTTTATAGAAAAAAAATACAGGTAATCGAGAAAGGATCATATATGTTTAAAAACAGTTACCTCCAGAAAAAGTTAATGGATTTTCCACAAAAGAAAAGAGAGTTGGGTACATCATTCCTACTAAAGCCATTGCTTTCTTCCCCCAGAGCTTAGCTTGTTACAGGAGGCTATTCCTTATCTCACTTTTGTCATAAAAATAAGACATTGTTTTGGCTCATATCCTCATTTTTCTCTACAATTTTCCATATCTAACTTATCTTTCGTGATCACAGATTTTTTTTCTAGCAGTTTCCCAGGCTTCTCCTCAGAGTTTTATGAACACATCATGCAACTCTTGTGTAATTTAGCCTGGAATCTAGATAATCCTGTTCCACTTGGCTCATCTTAGAATCTTTGCATACCCTAGAAATGAGCAGCTTTCTGCATGCATATATTGAAGTCATTATATGAAATTCCCCTATTTGTCCCTTTTTTATAGTAATATTTATATTTGCTCAAGTCAGTGTTACTGGACTTTTTTTTCATACCAATGTTACTGGATTCTCCCATCTGTGACTTCTTCTTACAATAGACTGTACATAAGATCTTTGCTTTGCAATGTGTAATTTCACATGCAACATGCTTTGGATCTTGATAAATGGCACATACTGCCAAGGCTGCATGTGTTTCATTCTCAAATTTTAATTTACTGAGAAGCAACTATCCAATCAGAAGTAGTGTTGGGCATTCCAGGGTAATATTAATAAATTATAGTCTTTTATTCTCAAATGATTGAAATTACATCAAAGAAGAGAAAATTGCAGGGCAAAATGGAATTTTTATGTGAAGCTGAAATTTGGGACAAAGAAAAGAAGTCTTTATGGTTTTTAAAGTGAACATCAATTTGTGTATACAGTTTTCCATCATAATACATAGCCAGTATGAAGAGGGAAGAGAGATGAAAAAAAAATGACGTAGACATCAGTGATTTGATAGCATAAGACTACAAGTATGTTAAAATAATATATATATATATATATTTATGCATATATATATATGCATATATATATATATGCAAAGAATTGGAAGCAACTCTTCCCAAGCCATCCTGCCTGCCAACTGTGAACTGGGTAGAATGCCCAAAACTGGAAAAGGCATACAAATAGAAAAGAACATGAGAAATAAGAAGCAATGCAAAATTTCCAAACTTGCCATTCTATCTATGAAGAATTGACATTAGGTAAATATGCCTAGGAAGGAAAAGTGCTTATAAAAGTATTTCTGTTTTATCAGAGTTTACTCTATTTTTCACTACAATGTTAATAGATACAAAAACACTTCAAGAATACCTTCTGACATCTTGGCAAATCCACCTTAACATAAAAAAATAAAATAGAGCCTCCCTGGTGGCACAGTGGTTAAGTGCTGCGCTGTGGAGCTGTCGGCAGCAGCGACTCGAGTTTGATGCCCACATCCTGCGGGGAGATTCCCACATGGCACAGCAGACCTCTCCTGCCTTGCCTGTTGTGCCCGCAGCTCCCCCCAGCAGTGTATTTCCGTTGATCTGCCTATTCTGCTCCCCACTCTGTCTCTGGTGAACCTTCTCGTCACCCCACACCTCTGACCTGTACTCCAGCTTGTATGCATAAATAAATAAATCTTTAAAAAAGAAAAACTAGTCTATAAAAAAAATAAAAATAAAAATAAAATAAAGCCAGGGGCTGAAAATCCAATTCTTGCCTTCTCCTGGTCAGTCTGGTTCATTTGATGTTCCATTTAAAGGAAAATTCACTCTGCTTACTTCTCAAAATGGTTATATTTATTAATAAAATAACTTCTTAAAGACTCATAGCATACCTGAATCTTTTTTTAATTTTTTTTTCATAGAAAACTGGGGTGTAGACCAGAGGTGTGTGTGTGGTGGAGGGGGCAGGGTGAAAGGATTCACCAGAGACAGAGTGGAGAGCAGAACAGGTGGATCTACTGAAATACACTGCTGAGGGGAGCAGTGGGAGAGACTGAATTGAACTCAGGCTGTAGAGGTGATAGCGTTGATACTTAACCTGTAGGCCACCAAGGAGGCCTGCATACATGAATCTTGAATCTAAATATAGCTACATGCTCTCACACCATTTGACTAAAATTTTACAAGCTAAACATATTTGTTCGACATAGCAAACTTTAACATAAAGATACATAAGACATTGGTAAAGAATTTGTGGGCAATAAGTTTAATTAGTCACTGCCTGTTTATAATTAGTCAGATTTCAAAAAATTCTCTCGAAAAAAATGACATTTTTTTAAGATCATAGAAATTGTTCACTTTCTTTTATATCAGCTTTAACAAATTATACTTAAATCAATCTGTTTAAGCACACTAATTACCATGTATTTTGATTGAACAAGAGCAAACATTCCAAACATTTTACTTACCAAGTATTTGACTATGGTAAAAGTCATCACAAGAAAAATGAAACTTTAATTAATCATTCAGTTTACATGGAAAGGACAATAATACCAAATACTACTTAAGCATTCACTATGAAGTCAAATACAAGTAATAGTATAATTTCCATAAAAAGGGAGGTTCTGGGGCCTTCCTGGTGGCTTAGGGTTAAAATTTCAGTACTATCAAGCTATACTGCGGCATGAGTTCGATCCCTGGCCAGGGAGCTAACCCACATGGTGCAGCAGACCTCTCCTGTCACACCCGCTGCTCCCCTCAGCAGTGTATTTCAGTAGATCCACCTGTTCTGTTCTCCACTCTGTCTCTGGTCAATCCTCACACCCCTCCCCACCTCCCCACACCTCTGGCCTACTGTCCAGTTCTTGTATGAATAATACAAGAATATACAAATAAATAATATACAAATAAATCTTAAAAAAAAAAAAAAAAAGCGGGCGGAGGTTTCAGGTTTCCTGCCCCTAACGAAGGATGGAGTTGATCAGTGAGGGGAGGCTAAAGAAGACTAAAGAAGGAACTTGGAGGAGGCATGTGGGACAGACATGTGAAAGAGGGTGTATTTGCTTTTTGGCTTTGGACTTGAAGGAACATAGAAGGAGACACTTGGAGTTGAGACATGCAGTGATAATTAGAAGAGATGTGGGTAAGAGGCTGACGATGACAAACTTCGTAGTTTTATTTTGTTCCCTTTGTCCCAAATTTATGAGACTCCTTTTACTTTGATTCAGGATTTAGGCCTTAACTTAGATATGAAGTATTGCTATTTTGTTATTCATCTCCCTCTATCATAGTGGGCAATATTTTGAAGCTTAGCTATCAAAATTTGTAGGAAATAAATATGATTCATAAAGGAATTTTCTTAAGTCATAACTTTCTTACATAATTTAAACTAAACAGTATCAGTTTAGTAACCCATTTTGTTTCAAGTTAAGTTAATGGAAGAGGCAATAGAAAAAAAACAATCATAAATATGACCTATTTTTTTTCCTTACTGCAGTTTTTCTATTAACCAACTATTAACCATAACTATCTATGGACTTGCAGAATGTCTAGTCTATCCATTGCCAGGTTATTCTACATAACAAGTACATTTTATAGAAAAGGTGAGACAATGAACTCATGCTCATTAGATGATTCACAAGTTTCTCCTCCCAGAAGAAGGCCACCAGATAGTCTTCACACATCGATTCTCCAAGTTTGGTAATTACATCTACCCTTTTTCCTTTCAGGTCTTGGTGTAGTAATGGTTCCTGTTTTGCAAATTCTGGGGTTTTACCACCCCTCACTGGCGTACTTAACCAAGCTATATCTTTATAATGATCCCTTATTAAACTTTCCTGAAAGTCCTAGATGGAGTGGTTATCTCTCTCTTACCAAGACCCTGAATAATAAGGAACACAAGGTATTAGATTTGCAGTCAAATGAATTCTTAAATACTTCATCCTGAATTAGAACTAACTAACTGGCACCTTCACAGTTGGACAATATGATTCTTCCCGAGTCCTTGTGACATGACACCAAACTGACTTGTGTCTGTGTGTGTGTCCTGTACTCTTTCTGGCTCCAGAAAAAGACTCAGAATGGACCACGTGGAGCATACTTAGATACTTCTAATCTCAATAATGAGATAATTCTTTCGGAAAATGGAATAGGGATGGACCTAGAGTGACTACTCTTGGAAACATTCTATCACATGAAAAAATCAGCCAGGTGGAGGCCCTCTTCTAATACACAGAGAACACTAAGAAATCCCAGAAACCAGTAAGAAAAAAATAATGCCAAGTAGAAACTTTCCCAAAGGGTATGAAAAGGCAGTTGACAGAAGAGGAAACTCAAGTTACCAATTATATAATGCCTAGTTCAAATGGACATTCAACATTCTACTTACTTTTATGAGATCATATTATTAATTAAAATTAGTTTTCTATTTGGCGTCATACAAAATATTTTATCATTGATCACAGCAAATCTTAGTTAATAAGTAAGTCAGTTCCAAATTTTAACTCGCTTTGTAAAGGCTTAAATGTTTCCATGTTATTTCAGCACTATCCTATTGATGCAGCAACAAAGCATACGTCTTTCCCCAGGCAAGCACTCCCATTTTCTGTCTTTTCCCTCTAGACTTAATAAACATTGTATTTTTACATTCCAAGGGCAAACAGCATCACTACAAAGATAACATCAGAATTCTTGACCACCTGATGATGGCGAAAGCAAGCTGGCATCCATCAGAATGAAAGAACCGACATGCTGGCCTGTGCTCACTGCCCCCTCTTCCTCCCTTGTAACTCTAGATAAATACCCCTTCCCTCTACCAAACAGCAGGATGGTGGTCTTTCAGAAAGTATTCTCGTGTCCTCCTCAATTTGACAATGAATTAAACTACTTTTCTTTTCAAATTCTTTTTCCTTTTATTTTTTTTTTGTTTTTTAAAGATTTATTTTTTATTTATACATACAAGCTGGGGTACAGGCCAGAGGTGGTGTGGGGCGGCGAGAGTGTTCACCAGAGACAGAGCGGGTAGCAGAACAGGCAGATCAGAAATACACTGCTGAGGGGAGCAGCGAGGTCTGCCGCACCATGTGGGATTCTCCCCAGCCGGGCATCGAACTCGCGTCGCCGCTGCCGACAGCTCCACAGCGCAGCACTTAACCGCTGCGCCACCGGGGAGGTCCTCTTTTTCCTTTTATTAGGCAGGGAAACTAAGACTGGCCAGCATTCCAGTATCACTACCTTATCTTAAACTGTAATTCTACTTTAATAATGAAAAGAATAATGTTATTTATAAGTAGGGTTTGCTATATGCTGCAATGTTCTAAATGTTTCACATGTGACAACTAATTTTACCTTTACAACAACCCTGTAAAATACATAGTATTAATATCTCCACTGACGGATGAGGAAACTGTGTGCCCAAGGTCGGTTTAAACTAATTTAAACTAACCTAATTTAAACTAAAATCATAGTTCCCATGTCTATGATTTTAACTATTATCTTACATTGTCTCTAATTTGCAACTTGTTCTTGGCTTGAGCAGCATTCAGCCTATTTTAATCAACTTTCTTCCCATGACTTGAGTAGTATAAACATTACCACCTTCAAGTAAAAGGAAAAATACAGAGCCTCTAACTGAAAATGTAAACTGTGGTATAATCCAGTGTGAATAGCATGAAGGAGAGTAGCAGGCATTCCACTAATATATTTGATTGTAAAACAGCAGGTACAATTATTTCAAGGCAACATTTCGTTCCATTGTTGAGTTTCCACACTATTTAGGAAAGATTTACCAAGACTCAGTGGCAGTGGAAGGGGGAATTCCAGGTTGGAAAGAGAGCTTGGATCCAGCAGCCTATTTAAAGAGGCAGATGTTAGGGCCTGTCCAGGATTTCCAAGGAGATAACAAATGAAGACAAAAGGAGTAGAATGCAGGATGTGGCTAAACCTGTGAAAGCATTTCAACAGCAAACCAAAACCACAGGATTGCAGTGCTTCTCCCCTGAACAAAAGATGATTATACCTTAAGCACAAAAATTCAAAGGTCTTAATGGAGATGGATCACGGGTGAATTGGTGGTGGGCCACCCAAGGGGAATACAAAAAGTAAAAGACATAAATAACAATAAAAATATATATTAAAAAAAAAGTCAAAGGTCCTAAATGATAGACCATAGCTTAAAATAGCTTTTCTCTTCCATTAGAAAATTAAGAAACTGGAAATCTTGGATAGCACTACACCAGGGGTGCCCTTTAAAGATTAACAAACTGGAATAAAATTAGCAAAAGAAGAAACAACATGAATAGAAGAAAGATATAACAAAATATTAATTACAACTACTTTTTAAAGATATTTGGGGGGATTTTTAGTAAAGATAAAAAAAATCCTCTGGTAAATATACGTTTCATAAAGGCTTAATTGTCTTGTTCATTTTTCTATCCCTCCTAGAACATCGCCTGGCACAAAGATGTATTCAGTAAGTATTTGCTGAATAATTATATTAATTAGTTGACAACCAAATGAACTAATATTCACTGACCAAGAATCACAGAGTATTTGTTTCTTTTACATACACCTTACTTATTTGGAGCTGATATTATATGTGACTGAAAATGACATTTTGACCCTTATGATCAGTCTGATATCAGGTTATTAAAAAAGTTTTCAGAGACACCAGACTTCTCTTTTCTTGACTGTTGCCTTTTTCTTTCTCCAAGTTCAATGTACATAACTTCTTTTTGACTCACTACCTTTAGGCCTATTTTAATTTAAATATGGGAACTTGACCATAGAATTCCCCTTTCCCCTAACCTCTCTGCACACTCACTTGCTAATTGCACACATGTGCTCTCCTTTCTCTCTCTCTCTCTCTCTCTCTCTCTCTCTCTCTCTCTCTCTCTCTGTCTCTCTTCCCACCCACCCACCCCCACTAATTTACTATTTACTAGGGCTGGGCTCTTGATCACTTCAGAGAAAAAATGATAATCAATCCACTCACAAATGCATGTGTTAATTTGTTGAAATCTCTGGTTCCTCCTGCCAGACCGAAACGTCCACTCCACCAAATGCTTCTTTCAGTTCACCCTGTTTAGAGACAGAGTAAACCTTCAAGAATCCATGTGCAATTAAGGAGCCATCATTTACCCATGTAAATGAGAAACTAATTTTTCAGAGTAGTCATTAAAACACCTTAAATCAACACATCAAAACATCTGACACTGTACTCTCTAAACCCTAAAGTCACTGGTTAGAAGCATATACTAATAAACCAAAGTTTATTAGTATGCTAGACCTTGTCTGCAGTTTTAGAATAAACACTGTGTTGAATGTTCTCACTATCATTGCAGAGGTTTCTTAGGGCCCTGCCAACCATGTCTTGGCAAGTCAAAGGTAAGTGTACCACGTTAACACTCACTCATTTCTGCTAATGCTGCTTCTACTGAGGCTGGAAATGAGTTAATATGGCCACTATAATTGGTCCAGTATTAGGTGAAGAGCCACACTCCCAGAATGGTGGCCCTCTTTTTCTTCCTCCTGTCCCTTCCCTACTTAAATACAATTCACTCTTTCCTCCAAAATATTCTGCCTGAATATTTAAATATGATTGCAGTTGAAAGTCAGTTTTCATGTTCCTTTTGATTTTCTTTTCTGACATTTTGGGGTAGATTTTTAAAATATAACTAAATTAATACAGGCTGGTTAAATGTTATCTGGATTTTAATATATAGTTTATTATATATACTGCTACTTAATTATATAGTTTAATGGAGGAAGGAGGAGATTAACTTATCAGCATTTCTTTGCAGTTAACATGCATTAATTTTAAATTTACACTAATACTCCAAAACTACTATCATAGCATATTTCTTAGTTAACTTTGTCTCTTTATTTCCCTTCAAATTCTCCATGTTTTTGCTTGGGTCTTTACTTTGAATAATTTGAAACCTGACAACTTTATCTTCCATGAAATGTACCTGAGAAACTGAGTTATAACTCAATTTTCCACTATATTTTTAACATCTCTCTTCTATAGCCAGTGAGCTTCACAAGCTTGTATTTCAATTTATATTTCAAATATAAATTATATATTTATATTTCAATACTTGGGAACTTTATCTTCTGTATAATTATGAATATATTTGTTTTGATATTTTACCAATTAACCAACAGTTTATAAACTCCAAGAGTTCAAAAGAACTTGACTGAATAAGTCTTTTAATTACTGGTCCACTTTTCTTACTATGGGTATTAGACCAAAGGTTATGTAGAACCCCAAGAAGGATATCTGGAGAGCATGGAAACTGGGTGCAAAGAAACCTTATGGATGATTCTGACATTCCTCAATAAGATACTCTAAGACATTTTTGAAAAATTGAGTTGACATATCCAGTTTTATATCTCAAAGTCTGTACACAAGCTGTCTAAATCATCATATTCCAAGTCACATTTCCCTGGGGCGGGGGGGAAAGACTATTATGTAACATCTGAAGGAAAACTTAGGAAAGCAAGATAAAACACTAAAATTCCACCAAGGAATTTGCTAAAAAACATTAAAAGTCATTGAATAGTTCAAAGCATCTTCTTCTTTCTTACTGTTGTGATCTTTGAAGCTGTCTGCATATTAATGAATCATGCACAAAGGTCTTAGGTCAATTTCCTCTCAAGGAAAATTAATTTCAATTAAGTTCCAATCAGAGAAGAAATTTTTATCAATTCACTGCTTTCTTCCTCCCTTTCAAGGCAGTAAAGAGAATATTAGAACAGAAGTTACAAATCTAGAGCAAATCTTAAGAAAATCTTAAGCAAATCTAGACTAGCACTTATTTTTAACTCTTGTACACAGAAAAGATTTTCAGATAAAACGTTATCATATAACAAGCAGTATCTAGCTATGAGTTCTCAATGTTTTATTGCTATAGATGGCCCCACAGAGGTAAATTACTTTAAATTTTAGGGTTTAGTTCCAATGTTAATGAGTTTAGAGAAACAGATTCCAGGTCCTGCTTTCTCAATTAGGTTTTAAGACTATCCCCAACTATAACATTTTTTGAAATTTTATAATTTTCAATGTTGTACTGTGATGTAAGAAACTGTAATGAGATAGAAAAATACAACAAAATTCTTGTCAAGAAAAACCTTATATTTACTTGGAAGAAAGATCTGTAAGTTAAAATAATAAGTCAATTGTGAGGGGGAGGACTGTCTGCTTAATGAAAGACTGTGATAAAGTTGCTTTGTATAGGAAACAGTGAAAGATAGCAGGTTCTGAGGAAAACATCTGGAAAAAATAATAAAGGAGCCAGTGAGAAAGGACACAGACTATCCAAAGATAGAACAATAAAGGCCACCAGTGTCGTTATGATGGAGGTGAGAATTTGGAGAAAATATTTAATGAAGGAAGAATTTTTGGTGTAAGATAGATGTCACATTCTCCTACATAATCTTCATTTACATCTATACTGCACACAAGGTTTTGTTATAGTGGATTTGAAATAAAGAGATATGAAAATGTCCTTATCCAGTTTTGTGAGGCTGGAAAATCCCCCCTTGTGAATGCAGAAATGCTGGGTTGAGGACAGAACTTTAATTTGGATTACAGTATAAGGAAAATTTATCTGATCAATCATCAAAATATATTCCCTTGATACATTAATTTTATTGCACAAATACTCTATGCAATATTTAAACTTTCCATAGACTATACATATATCCCCCCTTAAAAGAAATAAACTAAATCCTGTAATGCTGGATTTGATATTGTTAAATTAATTAAACAAGGCCAGTCAAGGTGACCACGTGAGGGGCCCATGTCAGTAAACCAAGTCCATAAATGTTTCAAGTTTGCCACATCAGAACACTAAGAATAAGCAATTACAAATTGCAAACAAGGCTTTATCCTACAGTCAATCAAATAACTTATTTTTTTCTTACTCTTGCACTGACTCTACATTGTCTTTTCCTCCACACCTTATGGTGAAGCACTCCTATTTCATATTAGTGCTGCACAGTTCAATTCAATTCAATGTTTGCTCAAATAAGCATTCAAAAAAACATGTTCAACATGCATCAGTTACCTTTTTTTACTGAGAGTAGTGGTTATATATTCTATGACCTATATTGACTAAATATTTAGAACAGGAGTGTAGGATCATTTAACAATTTTGTCATTAAAATACTCTCCTGGCACCAAATTGGGTTAAATAATATCTTTGAGTTCATCTGTGTTTAGTTAACCTAAATTATGGAAGTACTTTATATCTGTTATCATACAGGATCTTTTAGTATGGCACTCAGAGACATATTAAATATATTTTCATTTTACACAGTGCTTTCAATCATAAATTTTTATGGGACAAATTTGTTTATATGCCTTGTCACATAGAAAGTAATTAGGACTGTTTAGCTCAGATTTTTCCCAACATACGTCTGCCTACACAATGAAGTTTATCTTTTTCACATCTAAAATCTACTAAGAGCTTTGAAAACATGATTTATTCTGTTAGAAAGCTTAGGTTTCTTTAAATAATGGTATTAACATTAAATAAGTTTATATTTCATATTCAGAAAGCATATTGATAATATTTCACATTAAAAAATCTTTATATTTTCAATTTGGGGATTGACCTTTTTCTAAATACACAAGAAAATTAAGTGTAATTTCAAAATTGATGATTTTTCATTAAGAAAGAAAAATATTCAGTAACTTTTAACTACACATATGTTTTCTAATCATAGTCACCAACAAAATTAGGTAGTAAATAATTAGTTAAGAAAAAAAATATGACAAAACTGAATTGCAAGGTAATTATCTTCTTCAGAAGACGAGTAGGGCTTATAACAATATTGCTTCTTAGATACCAACCATGTACTAGGAATCGTGCTAAGTAATTTTTCATGATTATTTCCTTTAAGCTCCAAACAACCCTAGACGTTAACTTTTCTCATTTTACAGAGGAAGTCATTGAGATACTGGATAATGTGCCAAACATCACAAAGTAATAGATACCAACTCTACCTCCAAAACTCAAAGTCCTTCCAATGTGCAAATATCATGAGGGTTTAGTTCAGTAAGTTTTAAAACAATCTACTTTTAGATTTGGTGTAATTAATTTAGAAAATATTGTTATGTCCACAACAAAGCACAAATGCATTTGTATCTCCAAAATGTAGCTTACATGAAGAAATAAACTTGAACTTTGAAACTATTAAAATGGAGGTTAATAATATATTTTAAGCCAAGTATATTTTTGTATCAAAAACAGATAATTAAGGCAGCATGAATATGTTTCATTATTTGAATTCTTTCGCAATTTTTATTTTATCCTGAAACTCAATAATATAATGACTAAGTGTTTAGTTTTTATCAGTGCACTGAGGGTTCATGGAAAAATACTTGAAGCACAGCAAAACAAACAAGTCAACAAAAACCCTAAAAATATTTCCCTCTTATTGTAAGATAATAACTGAGACAATATGCCAAGGGATTGACCATTCCTGGAGAACTCAAAATACAGTATTTGATGTCATCTCTGCCAATTTAATTGCAGTAACTCATTTTTAAAAGTCCTTTGTAGTAAACTTATTCAAAAACATGTCTTAAAATCAAACTAGAAAAACTTTTATAAATCGATTTTATAAAGTTAAAAGAATTTACAATAAAATTGCTCCCTTTTAAAGAGGCCTCATTTGAATTAAAAGGGGCTATTAAGGGCTTTCCTGGTGGTGCAGCGGTTAAGTGCTGCGCTGTGGAGCTGTCAGCAGTGGCAACATGAGTTGGACATCTGGCCGGGAGAGACCCACATGGCGCATCAGACCTCTCTGGCTCGCCCATTGCTCCCCTCAGCAGTGTATTTCTAACAATCTGCCTGTTCTGCTCCCCACTTTGTCTCTGGTGAACCCTCTCGCTGCCCCACGCCTCTGTCCTGTACCCCAGCTTGTATGCACAAATAAATAAATATTTGGAAAAAAAAAAGATGCTATTAAGGTGAACAAATTTGAACTACACTTGTTTCTATGTTATCCACGTATCCTTTCTTTGTACACATGCACACAACTCACAATTCCCTTCCCTTTATTTATTTATTTTTTTAACCATTCCCTTATTTTAAAACTCAATAAGATAATGATTATGACATGGAGGTTAACAATATAATTTAAACCAAGCATATTTTTGTATGAAAAACAGATAACTAAGGCAGCATGAATATGCTTCATTATTTGAATTTTTTCTCAATTTTTATTCTATCCTGCAAAGAGAGGGAGGCAAAAAATATACAGATACTTGTAGAATCTCTGGGATACTGATTTTATCTCTTCCTTATTTCCTGAAGAAATGGTGGCTTTCAAAGTGGCTTCCTGTCCAGCATTAATTAGATATTTATAATGTGCCAGTGGGTCTCCTCTTACACTTAATATGGGGAAAAATACAAAATGAGCACTGTACAAAATGTTTGGCAAATAAAGCAAAGAAGCAGTTTTGTTCGTTTGCCCCTAGTTTCTCCAACAGGAACTGAACAAAAAATCACATTTTTTTATAGTAATAGCCTTTAGAGCTTCAAGGTGAATAAAAGTTTAGGGAAATGAAAAGATTCATAAATAAATCTGTAAGATCTTAAATTCATATAAGAAAATGTTAAATACTATCTTGGAATTATAAATAGTCTCTGCCATAGAAAGTTTTTAACTACTTTGATGCTATCACAAAATAAATAGAATAAAATAAAAAAAACACAATCCTTATACTTTTGAAATAATATAAAGTCAACAGAAATAATGGATTTTCTGATAGACTAAAAATAGATATCAATGAGTAGAAAAGATGGAACATGCAGAATTAAATGGAAGTTAACTTGAAATAAATGTAAAATCAGTTAATAATACGGCCTCCCTGGTGGCACAAGGGGTTGGATTTTGGCACTATGAAGTTACCAGCAACCACTGCAGCATGAGTTCGATTCCGGCCAGGGAGCTGAACCACATGGCACAGCAGACCTCTCCTGTCTCAACCACTGCTCCCCTCAGCTGTGTATTTCAGTCAATCCACTTGTTCTCCTCCCCACTCTGGTGAATCCTCTGGTGTTTTGCTCCCCACTCTGGTGAATCCCCACTCTAGTGAACCCACACACACAACTCTGGCTTACTCCCCAGCTCTTGTATGCTTAGATAAATAAATCTTTTTTAAAAATCAGTTAATAATAAAGAAAAATTATTGAAAGTCATTGAGATCAACTTTATCATAAGCAAATGTGTCAGATTTAGCATTTTAGTTGACGGTTCTTCTATTAAAAGTCAATGATGTACTATATTAATAAAAATGGACACAGACTTTCAGGAAGCATGAAAGAACACAACCTATGAAAAAAAGAAAATTATTACCTTACTCCATGTGTCTCTGATGAGTGTGTTTAATTTGACATGATGTTAAAACAACTATGGGCAAATAAAGCTCTGTGGAAAGGCAAGCAACTAAGAGGGTACGGAAAGCTAAATCACATGAAGAAAAGTTGAAGGATTAGGACACAGAGCCTAGACAAAAGAAGATCAGGGCGAATGTTGGAGAAGAGAGTAAACTTTCTCTTTTTCTCACTATGCGAGAGTCAGACTTGACTCTTCTCTAAATGACCCCTGGGTCTAAAAGACAGAAAACCGTTCAAGAACTCAAAACTTTGTCCTTATGGAGTAGGTTGCCATGTTTGTCTCTTTTGGCCACAAGTAGAAAAACCAAAAAATAAAGGAAAGAAGGTCATAAGGACCCACACACTTGAGAAAACCAAGAATGTAGCTAGCTCTGGGCACAGCGCTTACTGAGGTTCAAGGGTGTCATCACACTCTCCATTTCCAAGCTTTCAACTCTTTTGTGTTTGGTTTCTTTCTAAAGCAAGCTTTGACACAGGAGAGCTAAGAGGACCACTGTCCACAGCAAGCTTGCCAGCACTTGAACTCCCAGAGAAAAGAAAGCAGCCCGTCTCTTCTGTTTCTATTTGTGACTTATATTAGAGAAGGCTCTGATGTCATTTCTTGGACCAACCCTATAGATAGGGGGAGAGAAAGAACTACCCTTGGTCATGTTCTGCTCCTAAGAGCAAAGCAACATGATCGACATCACAGAATCATTCTGAGTAGAAAAGAGGACACACAGGACCTGTGCAGGCAAAAACAAACAGGTAATAAAGCAAACCAAACCAAAATTAAATTAAAAGGGACGTTACCACAGCCATTTACGATGGTAACAATTTTTTCATCTTGAATATGTTTGAGCAGAAGTTTAATAACAACTTCTAGTGACAAATGGCCTATTTAGCCCTTGTCAGGTGTGGGATTTGACAAGCCCTCGTTTCTTGTTCAGTCAACAAGTGATCACTGAGCATGTACAACATGACAGGCCATGTGGACACAATGCTGCACAAGACACACAAAATTCCTCCCCTGAAAAACTTACAACCTATGGTCTCTAATCTATAAAAGATGCTGTATTTGCCACACAGTATGAGTGTGATTAAAAGAAAAGGTATATGTGGAAACTATTATAAAACAATACATGAATGTAATATATTAAAGAGCATAATTATAATAACTAATATTTGTGCTGGAGAAGGTAGAAGGGAGTTAAAAGCAAACTTTATTTCTAAAGGAATTTTATATACACAAGCCATGTATAGCCTGCCCCACTCCACTCCATGGCCTGTGATCTAGTTCAAACAAATTATTTCATCCAGTAACCATCAAGGGGGAAAAGACCTCAGGGTGACTTCTCAGCCGGGGATTAGGCCTAGACTACCGAGAAGACTGTCTCATGGCCATAAGTACTGTGACACTGCTCTGGTTCAGAGTCTGGGTGAGTTCCACAGCAGGCTTCTCCCCAGGCCTCCAAGAGTGACACAAAGCAGGGCGACTTCTCAGAGTAGCCATTGTCTCTCAGCACCCACACTTCCACAACACCAATGGCACTTGTCCTGCTAACGTAAACCTCTAAGGGCCTGGAACAACCTTGGGAAGAAAAAGGGCCCCAATCACCAGAAGCAGCTGACAGGACTGAGAATAGCAGTATCTTATCCACCAATGTGTCTCCAGTGCCTCACATACCTTCTGTGTGACTATCACTATTCATACTATAAGAAACACACTATAAGTCTAAATATCTTTTTTGGAAAATTCTTTTTGTAAGTCATAGTCACTTCATTTTTCTACATCTCCACTCTCTAAACTGAGGGCGGCATGAAAGTGAGTGTGAACGCATTTATAAACTCTAAAACACTGAATACTTTTAAAGGATAAAAAATGGCATATTGCTTCTTTTTACAGGTGATGCTATTTCTTACAGGTGCTGCTATTTCTTAATGCTGAATGCTGGTTCATTTTTTAAATTTATTTATGTCCTTTACATTATTGTGTATTCCCCATAGGTTTCCCACCACCAATTCACCCGTGAACCATCACCATAGTCTCTTGTGCTCTTTTCTGTGTTGGTTCATTTTTACAGAGAGTAGACTTAGTTAAATCACACTCTTCAAAGCTGATTCTTATAGTTTAAATATTTGTGAAATATCTCTATTGAAGTTAATTACAGGATATTTTTTATTTTGTTTAGTTTTTTTAAGCAATTTTACAGTAAGTTAGTTTCATTCTCTCCCCAAGGGAAATGTGCTTATATTTTAAAGTTGTGATAAAAACTTGGAATTGCTGTCTGTTGTTTTTGTCCAGTTGACTGCTTCCAGAAATAGACTAAAATTCACAACAAACCTTCAAATACCTCTATTCTTCTTTCATATTGAATATTAATAAAAAAACAATTAGATTCTATCATAAATGTTTGACCAAAAAAAGATACATATGTTAAAATGCTGATAATAGATACTCATGGCTGATGGAATTTGGAGGAAAAATGCATTATACACATATATGGAGTTGGAGAGTAGTAGGGTTGGAGCAAGTCATTTCTGTCATCATTTATGGGAAAAGAAGGAAATTTTAATTAGTGATTATTTGAAAATTTCATTAGAAATTATTTACTTAATATCTGATTTAATTGGGACCAAAACAGCTCTCATCCTAGTTCTTTGGACTTTGAAGTTAAAAATTTTTGAGGAGAAAACCTTGCTCATTTTCTTCCAGTGTTATTATAAACTTGTTTCTTAAAATTCAAATAGAAACCAACTCATTAGACAAGGTGCAAAACCAATGCTTTCATATATATTCAGCAAAGTTTGTGTGCAAACATTACACATTACTAGACAATTTGTGAATGTTTGCCTTGCGTGGCTTTTGCACATATGTGTATAATGTATACAAGTGCACGTACCAGAATGAAAGCCACGTTCGTGTATTTACAAAGTTTCTTTTTAGTGAATCCAAGTTTAATAAAATGTCATCTGCAGCAAAATATTAAGAAGGAGCCATTTAAAAATCAAAGGGTTTTATTTTCTCAGGTGCTTTCATGGGCAAGAAAAAGAGCTCTTTTTAAATGTTCAGAGATACACAGGATAGAGTCAAGAAGGGCTTAAATTACTCCCAGCCTCTGAAATATCATCATGAACTATAACTCTCTCCCAAAAATGCTGATGGATAGAACTGCCAAGGGTAGATTACATTCAGACTGGATGTTCGTTCAGAATACAGAGAGTATTATTTCTAGATGTAAAATAAGATAACAAAATATTGTGAATGTATGAGATGAAAGAACTCTACACCAGTGATCACTGTTGGGTTGAAGTTTCCGGATCATACGGAAATCTTGCCAACTTTGTACTCTTCATTGAACTAATTATTTTTCCTCATTTTTATTATTGCCATGATTTTAAGGGTTTTTTCCTACCTAACACTGCATGCTTCTTTCTAATATGTTTACATTGTCCCTCTTTCTCCTAATAATTCTCTGATCAGTTTAGTTATCAGACTCCATAAAAATTGTGATTAGTTACTAACTATCTCAGGAAAAACCTGTTCTCATTGTTTATTTGAAGACATTATTTAAATTTATAATTCATTTATAATTGATAATTCATCATTGTCCTAATTAAAACATCAGATTTCCCCCACCTGTCCCTGTCCCCCACAAGATCACTGTGTTTAATTTAATCTACAAAAGGAAGCATTCATCAGTCTCAGCTATGCTGGGTTCTCTCAGCAACGTCATTCCCTTCCCAGACATTCCCTTCACTAGAATGACTGGCTCACCACAGCTAAATACACCCATATGGTCAGTCCCAAAGACTGCCTTTAACAAACAGGCCAAACGAAACATTCAGAATGTCTGCACTGAGAGAACATTAATGTGTACTTTTTAGAAAATGACTGAGTGTGGTTTTATTGGAAATTACAGTGCTAAAACAGAGAGGTACAGAGAAAGACAATGCTTATGTATGGTGTCCTGGTTTCCATAGAGATATCTCATTAATCCATTCTTTCCTTTCATAGCAATAAAATGTTTATAGAGATCATATGACCACTCAAAATAAAGATAGTTCTTTGTCCCTTGCAAATAGATATGCCATGTGACCAAATCTCGGTGACTAGAATGTCTGCAACTTAACATGGAGAAGCATGTCATCCCCTTCCCACTTCCTCCATTCTGCTACAGGAAAGTGGAATTGAAGGGGGGGGGGCACAGAAAATTCTCAGGATGATGACAACAGTGTAGAGATGGTGTAGCCATCATTTCATCACCAGGAGATGAAATCTGGATGTCTATTAACCTATTGGAATTGCTCTCCTCCCTCTTTTACATGAGTGAGAAATAAAACTTTTGTTTTAAGATACTTATTCTGGATCAGTGGGATATATAAGTAGTTAAATCTATTCTTTCCTGAAAAGCCTGGTTTCACATGCTAGCCCTCAGACATCTAAGAGTCACAGCATAAAGTGCTGATAACCTTAAGTTTTTATTGTTCTAGAAAACTGACACACTTTTTGCCTATCCATCTGGACCTTAATATCAAAATCTTTAAAATCATTGCTCCAATGCCACCCGCTGGGGACTCTTATTATTATATACAAGGAATAAGGGGATAGAAATGTACCTGGGGAGAGTTTGGGTACTGGACCAGAGTCAGTTCATAAACATAATCACAAAATCATGATTAGGGATTATATCAAGTTTTAATGGGTTCGAAGACAAAGTCTTTGGATCTCACCCTGGTCTAGGGATCATTCTCTTGCTATTTGCTCTTACGTGTGAAGAACTATCAGAACCAAATATCAAATGTGTATCTTTGAGGAGTTTTTCTAGCTTATCTCATAACAGTTTCCACTTATGTATTTCCCCTTGTCCTTAATCTACTAACCATTAATCAAACTTCTCTACTGCTTAAAAACTAGGCCCATTATTCACAAATAACTCTTGTTGAATCTGTACCTTTTCTCACTTCAGGTTTTGGGGGATGAAGCAGATAGAGATTAAAACTATATTTTATTAATTTCTTGAACCCCTGCCAATTCCTACCTTTGGTTTACAAAGGGGTCAGGCATTCATTATCATTAGTGTTCTATTTAATTGTCACACAATGATTTTTGGTTGATTCTTCATGAAGCATTCAAGTGAAACATTGTTTTATAGAACATAATGTCTTGCTGTTGAAAGAGTTATCTAGTCTAACCTCACAATCAGTACAAAAGGTTCTTACAGTTAGTTGTTAGCTGTATGTATTAGGATTTTACTTAACCTCTCTGAATTTCAGTTTCTCATAATGCAAAGCATTTTACATTATATAGTTAGCATTGGTTCAATAACACTATTATACCCACTGATATTACTACTTGATATAGCTGCTGCTGTTAATAAGCTTTAGCCTGTCTCTTGACATCTTACAGCAAAACTTCCATCACATCTGAATGGTTTCAATACTTTAGTTACTCTATGGGCTAAAATTAAAACTCATTTTCTGTAATTTTATCCATCTGCTCTGGATCTTTCCACAGGGCTTGGAGAATGAATCTCCTCCATCCACATGATTCTGACTCTTCCCAGAAAAACTTTTTATTCCTCAGGCTGAATATTTCCAGTGACTCTAGCATTCTCAGATATGATAAAGATTCAAGACTATTTCACAAAGTTTGTCTCTCTTCTCTGGATGATACCCAGTGTCCCGTGTCCTTCTTAAGGATAGATCCAAACCGCAGTTCAGGCAGTGATCTGACTTGCACTTTTTATGGCAGGCAGTAAATACCTGCATCTGCCCCCGCCCTCCCCCAAAAAATCCCAATCTAGAGTGAAGTTTTATTCATGGAAGGGTAGTTCCTTCATTGAAACTTTCTTCCTCATTTTGCTCCAATTGTATTTTATCTAAATTGGAAGGGAAAAGCTGAAGTGAGAGACAGCTTAGTTATTCCCTATAGTGATCTAAACCATAAGCAAAAGGAGCTTCAAAGCGCAGTAGAAATAGGATAGAGGAGGTAGATGGATAAACAAAAAATATAAAAGATAAGGACCTGGTAGCAAGTGGATGTTGCAAACAAGAGAGAGACGTGTGGAAGAACAGAGGGGGGCCACAGGGATAGGGAGAAGGGAGTGGCCGGTGTGTATTCCCAATCTACACCAAAGTCATCTCTTAAAATTTATTTTACAAATAAAATTAATGTTGATTTATACTCTATTCTAATTTATAAGTGGAAAAAGAAGTTGCAAAGAAAAAGGTGATTAAAAAATAATACAGAAATAATTTTAGCCAAGCAGAATGCAAAGTCATGACAAAAAAATAAAACATTGAAGAGAGTTTTCTAATTTAGGGTAGAATAGGATAACAGCAAAAAGGTGCTCTGTTTACAATGTCAATGATTAAAAAAGAAGAAGAAATTACAAATAGTAAAGACAAAGTATCTCAAATAAATATTCAACATATACGTGACTTTCGGTCAAACTAACAGATGCAGAAAATTTTACAGTCCCAAAGTTTCCTTTAGGGGTTCTTTATCATTAAAGAATTTAATAAGGAGTCAGGACAGACTTTATCCAGACAAGGTTTTATTAGATTTGTGCTTAAGCACAAGGCAGGCATCCCTGAAAGTGAAGGTTTCTGGGTTTTCCTGAAGGGTGCTGAGGGAGGATTTTTAAGAGATTTGTCTACCAGAGTGGGGCAGAGGGGGGCAGCGACATAGCATGTTTGGGCCTGGACTACACTAGGGCCTGGGCAGATAGGTTACAGGTTTCTTCTTATAAGCCAAGTTTCAGTACCAACTTAAGTCTCCACCCATGAGTGTTTGCTTGAACATGAGATCATGGTCACTCTAGATCAGGTTCTTCTACCATTTGCACATTTGGAACCCTCAGTCATCCCCTCTTCCAGGAAACTGGAACAATCACTTTCAGGATAACACCTTTTGTCAAGGTAGAGCATCTTCTGTCATCTGGTGGGATAGGCTGCTTAAGCAAGATGTCAAAGCAACTGCCTGCCAGCTCAGTTTAATCTGTCTAGGCTCTCAAATAGGTTCCAAGCTTTATGTGGGCTTAAAGTTGTATACAGATATCACCCACTAAAATAGGTAAAATCTAGAGCCTCCCTTATGGCGCAGCGGTTAAGCGCTGATCTATGGAGCTGTAGGCAGCGGCAATGCCAGTTCGATGCCCGGCGGGGGGAGATTCCCACGCAGGGCAGCAGACCTCTCTTGCCTCGCCCACTGCTCCCCTCAACAGTGTATTTCCATCAATCTTCCTGTTCTGCTCCCCACTCTGTCTCTGGTGAACCCTCTCGCTGCACCATGCCTCTGACCTGTAACCCAGCTTGCATGCAAAAATAAATCATTAAAAAATAAATAAAATAGGTAAAATCTAGACATAAATTGAAGATACAGTGAAAATAAAAATATCAACTTACTCATTTAAAACAATACAAAATTAAACATTCTTTTATTTATAAATACCATACTTCCATTAATTCTTATTACTTTCGGCTTTTATTTTCATGTATGAATTGTGTGTGCAATTAACTGAACGAATGATGAAAAGTCTACATTCAACTTCATTTATAAATTTAATATTCATACTTAAATCTTCCTCAATCAAACTTGAAGCAACACTTTAAAAGCAGTAACCCCCAAGTTATTCATTGAAACCTGGACAAAATAAACTTCACAGGAGAATGTCTTCCAGAAGCAGGGTTGATAGAATTTCCTGAGGAAGTGATCTATGCCAGGCCTGACAAACAAACAGAAAACTTGTTCTAGATTTGGAAAAACTCAGAATTGTAAGATTCAGAGAAGGAAAATGATGGGTAAAACAAAAGTAGAGTAAAAAGGAGAAAAAAAATATGCAAAGGTACTAAGATTCTGAATTTATATGCCTTATAAAATGAATATACTGTCTCATGCTTTTGCAAGTGACAATTTGTATATACACATAAATTATGATTACAAGCTTACTGAGTCACAGAAATTGAACACCAGAAGTGAACACAGAGGCATTCTCTCATTACTGTTTTACAGACAAGAAAACTATTGCTGAGAAAGGTTAAGAGCTTGATCTCTGCTCCCTGTCTGGTTTTCTTGTTAGTAATACTGACATCATTAAAATAGACTTTATTTTTAAAGTTCAATAATCTGTGTTTTAATAGGAAGGTAAACAAGATTGGAATAGAAACTAATCCTCTGAGATTTGGAAATCAATCCCACATCACTATTATATCCTTTGAGGGTGGTCCAGAGTACCCAACAACTAGCCACTCCTGTTGGCTTCTGTGCCTTTTCCATGGCTGAGTCTCTGTTTCCTGCCCCCCCCCCCCCCCCATCCCGCACACTAGCATCTGATCTAGTCCTGCAGATCTGGCAGTTCTTCAGCAAAGGCCTTTGCCACAGCTAATGAGTGTGTAAGCTGTTAATTTACTAGATCAAAGAATGGAAAAAGCTACAGGCTATACCACTAATGTTCCTCCTCAAAAGCAAGTATACAAAAATAGAGTATGAAGACTCAAAAACATCACAAACTACAATCATTGAAGCATTAGGAACTAAAAAATAGATTAAGTGGAGAATTTCTTTTCAAGGATAAAAGGATTCACATGTGTGTGAACACCTATAATTTTAAAAAAATGTGTAAATGTTAAAAACTAGGAAAGGTTTTTTAAAAAAAGATTTATTTATTTATTTATTTATTTATGCATACAAGAGCTGGGGTGCAGGCCAGTGGTGTTGGTGGGGGTGGGGGGTGGGGGGGAGGTGAGAGCATTTACCAGAGACAGAGTTGGGAGCAGAATAGGCAGACTGACTGAAATACACTGCTGAGGGGACCAGTAGGCAAGGCAGGAGAGGTCTGCTGCGCCATGTGGGAATCTCCCTGGCCAGGGATCTAACTCATGCTGCAGTGGCTGCTGATAGCGTTATAGGCTAGGACTTAACCCCTTGTGTCACCAGGGAGGCCCTAGGAAAAGTATTTTTAAAAAATGACATGGAGGGCCTCCCCGGTGGCGCAGCGGTTGAGCGCTGTGCTGTGGAGCTGTCGGCAGCGGCGACGCGAGTTCGACGCCCGGCCCAGGGAGAATCCCACATGGTGCGGCAGACCTCTCCTGCCTCGCCCGCTGCTCCCCTCAGCAGTGTACTGCTGATCTGCCTGTTCTGCTACCCGCTCTGTCTCTGGTGAGCCCTCTCGCCGCCCCACATCTCTGGCCTGTACCCCAGCTTGTATGTATAAATAAAATAAATCTTTAAAAAAAAAAAATGACATGGATATCTCCAAAATCAGATTAAAACGATTCTTGTTTATTAAGTGGCAAATATCTGTGTCCTTAAATACTGAAATTTTTGAAAATAGAATATTTCTAGAAATGATATGCTTTATACTGTCTATGATTCAGGATATAATTTGGAATAATAGCATGCTTGGACAATGATAACTGTGTCTGGTTATATTTTTACCATGCTAGGTGATACCATAATAAAAATTACATTTGGCATGTGATTACTATAAATTTCTTTTCTCCCCCCCTCCACTTTATTTCTATTTAAACAACTGTGGAAGGGTGAAATGAAAATGTGTAAACAGTTTATTCTATAACACTTGTAGAAAATGTTTCTTAATGTGGGTACATTTTTTTTTTTCATTTTCCCCATGAAATGAAATAGTGATGTTGGATAAAGAACTACATATGTCAGTACTATTTCAGCCATTATGCCTGTAGGTATAATTAGATTTTCTTGCTTGAAATCCATGCTATTATGCGAATTCTTGGCATGGCACTGCTGTGAGCAATCATCACTCAGTATCTACAATAGGCTTGTAATGAGACACATATTTATATTAGCACCACATTTTTTCCAACTGAAGACAGAGTCTCCTTTTTCATATCTATAGATTGAAAAAATTCAAACTTCCTCTAAACATCCTGTATGATCCTATGACATATCATATGTTGTTAAAAAATTTTAGATTTACCTAAGTGTTCATAAATAATCAATATATATATCATGAGTGTGAATGAGAGATTGCTTAGAAGTGTTTTAAAAAGTACTAAAAAGTATATATATGTATATGTGTATATACATATTTATATACATATGTGTGTGTGTGCATCTCCCACTGGCTGTGTAACTTAAGGGTCTTAATCTCATTAAAAATAATTTCTTTATCTGTAAAAAAGAAACAAAAATCAACTTCATAAGACTGGCACTCAGTATAAAATATTGTTTTCTAGTCTCCACCTCATCCTTTACTCTGAGCAAAATGATCATAGTGCTCCCTTTGGTTTCATCAAACTTTAAACAGACTTTAGGACCCTAAACTCCCCTTTCTTAGATAATTTACTTTAGGGAACTTGCAATTGTGAATTCCTTATTTGCCCCATTGGAATGTAAATCTTCTTCCAGATACCAGGAATGTCTCTCTCTAGAACTTAGGAGCCATTCTTTTGAAATGTAATTGTGACAAAAGAGGGAAACTTCCAGGACCAGTTCCACAATCCTGGAAAGACAAATAATTTAGATATTGCCTCTCCTGTCAAGTAAAAAGCTGAACAGACTGAAAATTTCACACTTTTAGACCATTAAAAAATAGTGAGGACAAAGAACAAACCATTACCTCCAAGACTAGGGAAGACAGACAGTAAGGAGTCATAGTTTACCAGAGCAGAGATTCACAAGAGGAAACTGACATGGGAATTAGCACCAAGATAGGAAAATCTGAACTCTAATGATGAATTGGTAGTTTCTGTGTGGATAATTCCGATAGTTACAAACTCCAAGGAGACCTAATAACAGGATGCCCCTCCTTCAATTTTGTAAGATTTACTTACATGAACTCAACTAGGTTCACAATCAGTTTCAGAAAGAAATCCCTTTCATGCTTTTACAAGAAGGTGGTGGGGATGGGGGAGGAATCAATCATCTAGAAATACACCACAGGACTCTGTTCTAAGGAGAGACTGGTCAACTAATCTGCTGGGGTATAATCAGCATTTAAGTGACCTGGGAGAAGAGAGAATACACAGTTCCAGCTCACTCTACCCATGTTGTCCCACCTAACCACAGAGGGAAACACACACACACACACACACACACACACACACACACACACACACGTAGAGTTCAAAATCAAGAGGTAAAGGCTTACTAAAAGACTGAGACCTAATCACAGGTCTAAAGAACACTTTACTCCTTCCACATCTCACCATCATATTACACTGGTCAACAATGAGATTTTTACTGACTTAAAAAGGCCCTAATCTGTAGTATCTTGGTGTGCTGAACATGAATATAACTCTGAAAATTTTTTATTAGCTCTCATTTTGAAGATATTTCATATAATTCATTTTATATGTTTCACCACATAAATTTATCCAGTAGGACTGCAACAACATCCTAAATCAGTCTAGAATGATGTAATATTGCTTTATATTGCATAATTGCATAATACCATCAGGCACACATCATCCAGAGTTGATTGCATCATTTTTTGATCAATGCAATACTACTGCCAGGCGGCTGCTGAAGTAAGCTGACATCGGCAGTGCTCTATATAAAGCCCTGTCAGAAAGGTTGAGCATTGAAAATATTTCAGACTTTATGCGAGACAGTTTAAACTACTGTTCCATAGAACTGTTATTATTTTATCCATTTAGGCACAATAACGAACAGTAATGGCTCGAAAGTGCATTAATAGCACGAACAATTTCTGCTCTATTTGTGGGGAAGTGACATTTGCCAACCAGAAGAAAAGTATCACTTCTCAAGTGAAGAAGACTTATCGTCTTTACTTTGGATGCAAGGTTGGAGACCAAGACAAGCCTTGGGCCCCGCATAGATGCTGTGCTACATGGACAACACAGCTTTCACAGTAGTGAAATGGCAAAAGACCATCAATGCCGTTTGCAGTCCCCGGGGTGTGGAGAGAGCCAAGCAACAAGGACTGTGACTTCTGCTTGGTTCCTCCTCTTTCTGTAGGAATAACAAAGAAAAAGAAGTTGAGAATAGTCTACCCAAACGTGCCGTCTGCATTGAGACCAGTTCCACATGGTGAGGGACTTCCTATTCCAGGACGTCCAGCAAAATATTCTCTTGATTCATCTGATGAGGACAAGGGTGACCCAACCTGTTTTCTCCTGTTCCATCAGCATGCAGTGATCCAGATTTTCACTGTGGTGCATCATCAACCCCACACAGACTAACACAGGAAGAACTAAATGACCTGGTTCGTGATTTGGACTTATCCAAGAGCAAGGCACAATTGCTAGGATCAAGACTCCAACAATGGAATCTTCTAGAAGAAGATGTCACAATTACTCTCTATCAAAAGTGCCACCAGCAGTTGGAGCTTTTCTTCAGAAAGGAAAGTACTCTGGTATTCCTTCTGATATTGAGGGCCTCATGAATGCCTTACAAATCACTCATGACCCACAAGAATAGAGACTATTTCTAGTCTCTTTGAAACTGAGTCTTAAGGCTATGCTTTTGCACAATGGAAACCGTCTTCCATCTATTCTATTCCTGAACAGTTGTACAAGAGACAAGCGAAGAAATCTAAGTAGTGGTCTATGACTTTATTTTTTACAGGTAATACCCGTAAGCCTATTACTATTGGCATGCATTTTGTGAACTAAACATCAATTTATTGCAGATTACAAAAAAACCAGAGCCAAAATTAGAGTTTGACTGTCACATTCCTGTTGAGCACATACAAATTGATAGGAAATGACTAATTTTATTTCAGTAACATGACTTTTGTAAAAATTTGTTGACTAGTGTTATTAAAGGTTTAATAACAGCAATTTCTTTTTGGTTGGTATATTGGGCTATCCAGAAAAATTATGACATATCAAAAGGCCAAAAGATGCAGTTTGAACAGACAGCACAATCATCAGAACCATATATGGCAGAGGTACTGGAATTATCAGGCTAAGAATTTAAAACAGTTATGATAAATATGCTATGGGCTACAAAGGACAAAGATGAGCAATTGGGTAAAAGGTGGTTCTGTTTGTGGCAGAGTGAGGGGTGCTCCCAGAACCCCAAAACTGCATTCTCTAATGAGATACAACCATCCATGTACACAAAGACAAAACATATTTATTATGAGAGAACTTTAATAGAGTTAGTGTGCATAGAAAAGAAGAAAAGAAAGTATAATAATTTTCCAGAGTTACCCTTCCCCTCATGGGTAAATGCCCAGTCTAACAGGGTTGGCCCAAAGTGGAGCCACTGAAGCCTCAGAGATTGCCACCATTATAAGGTACCTTCTGGTGGGGACACTAGGAAGGCAGAGCATGGGGCCAGGCCAGTCTGGGATAAAAGGAGCAAAATTAAAGTACAAACAAAGGTCCTCTCTGGTGGTGCAGAGGTTAAAGTCTCAGCACTATCAAGCTATCGCCAGTCACTGTGGCATAGATTTGATCCCCAGCCAGGGAGCTGACCTACATGGTGCAGCAGACCTCTCCTCTCTCACCAGCTGCTCCCCTTTGTCAGGAGCCATCGGACAAGATGTCCCCTAGCGGTGAGTTACGGCCCTAATTGCCTGAGTTGCCCATATAAGGTTAGGTTTTGATGAGGACTGCCTTAGATTTCTGTTTCCCCGTTCCATGTACATTTTTCCCAAACTGAGGTCAGCAGGACCGTCCCATTGTTTCCCGTGCCGCGCTCTCATTGAATCCCCGACCTCGAACCACCCTGCGTCACCTAATGTAACCTCCCCATGACTTTCATTCTATATATGCTCTTTCCCCAGAACAATAAACGAGACTTGATCAGACCTCCTGTCTTGTCTCCATTTTCTCGCGTACCCCTGTCCCTTGCTCCCTGCTTCCTCCTCAGGTGCAACGTTGATCTGGACTCACGGGCCGAGTCACCCCTTAGCAGTGTATTTCAGTACATCTGCCTGTTCTCCTCCCTACTATGTCTCTGGTGAATCTTCTCAACCACCCCACCCCCACCTCTGGCCTGCACCCCAGCTTTTTTTATACAAAATAAAATAATTAAAAAAAATAAAGAACAAATGAAGGTAACAACTGCCATTGTCAGCCTCCCCACATATTTCTAATCCATATATATTTTCCAAGTGTCTCTACATATCTCTCCCCCATGTGTCTCTTCAAGATATCAAGCATAATGCCTAGAAGCAAGCAAGTCCTTCTCCACACAACTCTACACTGTGTGTCACACAGCCAACCTGCTAAGAATACACAGCTAGAACAATGGAACGGAACAGAGACTAGAAAAAGGCCCACAGACCTATAGCCAATTGATCTTTGACAAACAACGATATTCTATAAGACAAAGAATCTTCAACAAATGGTGCTCTACAGTAGACAATCACATGCAAACTAGATTAATGCAGACACAGACATTATATCTTCACAAAAATTAACTCAAAATGGACCATACACTTAAATGTAAAATGGCAAACTATACAATTCCTAGAAGACAGCACAGAAAAAAACCTAGAAGACCTCAGGTATTGTGATAATTTTTTTGATACAGTAACAGATACATGATTCAAAGAAATGATTAATAAACTAGACTTCATTAAAATGAAAAATGTCTGATCTGCAAAAGACAACATCAAGAAAATCAGAGCACAAGTCACACACTGGGAGAAAGTATTCGCAAAGGACAGATCTGATGAAAGACTGTTATACAAAGTCTCAACAATAAGAAAAGAATCTGACTTAAAAATATCCAAAGACCTTAACAGACATCTCATCAAAGATTTGCAGATGGCAAAAGAGGAGATGAACAGTATCTTTTGTCTTATATAACCAGGAAAATGCAAATCAAAACAACAATGAGATAGCACAGCACACATATTAGAGTGGGCACAATGCAGAAAACTGACAGCGCCAAATGCTGGCGAGGATATAGAGCCACAGAAACTCTCACACATTGCTGGCAGGAATGCAAAATGGCACAGCCACGCTGGAGAACAGTTAAGCAGTTTCTTAAAAAACAAAAATACTCTTACCATAAAATCCAGAAATCACACTCCGTAATAACTATCTTAAGAAAATGAAAAACTTATATCCACACAAAAACCTGAACAAAAATGCTTACGGCAGCTTAATTCATAATGTCCAAAAGTTGGATGTTACCAAGCTATCCTTCAATAGGTAAGTAGACAAATAAGCTGGGTACATCCAGATAATAGAATGTCATTCAATGCTGAAAATAAAAAAAAATAGTTATGAAATGATATGAAATAATCTTAGATACATATTATCAAATAAGTTTGAAAATGCTATATGTTAGATAATTCTAATCATATGACATCCTCAAAAGGCAAGTTACAAGGCAAAAAAGATCTAAGGCTTGGGGAGAAGGAAAGGGTAAAGAAGTGAAGCACAGAGAATTTGAAGACAGTGAAAATTCTATGTATGACACTATAATTATGGAGATATCGCAGATTTATCCAAATCTATAGAATATACAATGACAAAAGTCAACTGTAATGTAGACTATGGATTTGGGGTAATTATGATTTATCAATGTAATCCTATCAGTTGTAATAAATATACTACTCTGGAAGGGGTGTTAATAATGAGAGAGGCTATTTAAGTGTAGATGATTATATGGAAAATCTTATAACTTCCTGTAAAATATGCTGTGAACCTAAACGTGCTTCCAAAATAATTAGTTCAAAAAAAAAAAAAAAAAGAAAGATAGGGTAGGGTAGGAATCTCTTCTCCTAGTCTATACTGGAGGGTAGTAGATCAACTTTAATAAGCCCAAATTAAACACAGATGGCCTAATCACACGGAAAGTTCTCCACCCCTTCCCCACCATATTCCAGTACTGTTTCACTAATTCATTTCCATACTTAAAAACTCTCCCACCCTTTGTTTTAGTGGATTAAATCTCTATCTTCTTTTGCAATAGTTTGAATAATGTCTTCCTTCACTTTAACTTGTACAGTGCAACTTGATATTGGCAATATTCATAGAATTCTCCCTCCAAGGTTAGGGGTTACATGACCTTTGCCTGCAGGCTCAGTACTAGTCTGACATCAGTTCAATCTTGACTATGATGTAGGGAAGTTTAACTTCAAAAACTCATGTAAGTCAGTAGTAGGCTTACTTTGACCATAAATTTTTGTAACCCTGCTTCTGAAGTAACATTCTACTTTGTTTCCTTTTATGGGCTATAGCTGTTATCCTCTTTAAGATTTTCTGCCCCACAACATTCCTATCACCCCATACCTCAGTATTTTAGAACATTTTCATCTTTTAATCCAGCCAGGAAGTAAATTCTCATTGATAAGCCCTACATTTGCTATGTGACAGTGCCTATCGGGAGACTTATGTTCATGCCGAACACCAAGAGCCTCAGCAACATAGTCTTCTGCCTGCCTATTTAGAAATATCAGACAGCTGCTACCTGGATTAAGCTCTAACATACACTGTCATATGCTCTGGCATTGATATTTGTCCTGCCTAATTGAACTCATTACTGAGATATTGTTAGATGCCTAAGTCTGTGCCCTACCTTATGAGCGGGCATACATTTCTAGAGTGTGCTGCCTGCTGGTCAAGGTAATCCCAAAGTTTCTCTCAGCTGAAAACTGGAGGTCATATTCTATGCAGAGACAAAATAACATCCTAATTGACAAAACTATGGATGAAAAGGTAGGTTCAGGTGGCATCTGTGTTTTGCTCTAAGCTACAGAGCATGCAAATTGTGCTTTAACATGTCTTGTTTATTTTAAAATCAATTTAGGCATATTATTTTAGGATGAGTTGTGTTTATGGTTTTATATTCAATTTAGGAATATTATTTTCTTATTCAATATAGTCACATCAATTTAGAATAACACGTTTTGGAATTTCTCTAAATATGCATAGAACTCTATAAAGGATAAAATGAAATTCCATAAAAAGCTTCTCAAATATTAAAAACTATTTAATTTGCAAAGAAAGTAGTAAATGCAGGAGAAACTAGTAGAGAAGCCTCTGGGGCTCCCAGGCATCAAGCTGCAATATTGGACACAAATCTTTTCTTCCCATCTGGTGTGTACCCTGAGGCATCAAGAGAGGAAACTCAATGAAAACAATAAAGGAAATAAAATCTCCCTGCTATTTTCTTCAAATTTCTCCTTCAATTAAGTCTGCCTTTTAAAGGGACAATTTCTTTTCAGTACCTCCCCAGGTGGCAGAGACCTCCCAAGGATAGTCTTCATTTCTCCAGACAATCATCTCCAGATATGCTCTTGGGTACCAACTTATAACAAAACCAAAGATGTTGTTTCTGCTTTGCAGAGAGTGAGCACTGAACTTACAAATTATTTTTATAAACAACTTGGTCACAGGTATCACCGTACCAGTGCCTGCGGGGAACTCTTTTCTACAAAAGTACTGAAGGGTTCTTCCAAATAATCACCTCCCACCTCTACCCAAATCAGCAAGAATATATATTCAAGACAAAGGAAAGAGTAAACTATTATTTGCAAAGCCATTAAAAGGAAATAATATTTTGAACTCAAATGGTATTCAGACATGCTTGGGATGATGGTAAAAATGTAGAGCAGTGATTCTCACTCAATGACTTTATCCCTCAGGACATTTTTCAATGTCTAGAGACTTTTCAGTTATTACGACTGCAGGTGTTGGGGAAGATTGCTACTGGCATCTACTGGGCAGAGGCTAGTGATGTTGCTCAATATCCTATGATGTTCAGGACAACTCTTTTCGACAAAGAATTATCTGGCCCAAAATGTCAGTAGTGCTGAACTTGAACAATCCTGAATGAGGCAAATAAAAGTCTCACTGCCTTCTGAAAGAATTCACTCCCAGGAAGCATCTCAGGGGCCTGGAGAAAACAGATAATGGAGGTTATACTGCTGAAATCTCAAATGAAAAAAAAAAATCAATAGGTTATCATGATTTGGAAAACTCTTCCTCAGAAAAATGTACCACAGAAAAGAAAAGATGCAGTGAACATTCACTTTTCTCAACAATAAAGCTAACAGTGCTCGGAAAGCTTCCAGTTCTACCAAGACAGGGAAGCCTAACTATACCTAAGTCTTCCATCTTACAACTAAAATCCCTGGATGTAACTCAACAAACAAGCTTAGGAAAGCCATGACAGGAAGACATAAGAAGTAAGACTATCTAAAGATCTCAGAAGAGGAGCATAACAAAGTTTGTTGAGTTCCCAGGAGTTTTTTGTTGCTTTCCTTCGATCCAGGACGAGTCGCTATAGAAGCTTCCAACCTAGGACAGGCAAGAGACAAACTAAGCTCCAAAAAATCCTGTTCTTCCTGATCAAAGGACTGAGAGAATGATGGCCTAAAATTTCAGCAGTTATCTGCCTTACTCCAGCCAAATACCAACAAAAACCTTTTCTTTTCCACACCTCTGACAGATTCAGTGGACCAAGTGGGGAATTGATCTTCTATTCCAAATACATGGAATTAGGCTCCATTTCCCTGGCCAAGCAGGGGGCTAGTCTTTTGTTCCCCACCTCGTAGAAGCAAGAGGTGCTCCATCTTCTCTGCTGGGATCTTGTCAGGTATAAGCAGGAAATTGATTTTCCCTTCCCCGCTAAGTAAAAACAGGGTAGGCCTTCACTGTTGGTGGGACTGTAAACTGTTCCAGCCTCTATGGAAAGCTGTATGGTGGATTCTCAGACAACTAAAAATGGAGCTTCCATATGATCCAGAAATTTCACTCTTAGGAATATACCCAAAGGACACGAAAACAGTAATCCAAAAGGTCACATGCACACCTATGTTTATTGCACCACTATTTATAACAGCTAAAACATGGAAACAACCCAAATGCCCCATAATTGATGACTGGATCAAGAAAATATGGTATATGTATACAATGGAGTACTATTCAGCAATCAAAAATGATAAATTAATGTAATTCTCAACAACATGGATGGAGCTAGAAGGGATCATGCTCAGTGAATTAAGCCAGAAGGAAAAAGAAAAATACCAATGGTATCACTTAAAGGAGGACTGTAAGAGAGCCAAACGAGAAATCAGAAAGAAAAAATATCACACAAAGCATAACAAAAGCAAAAACTAGCAGAAAATCACAAATAAGAGACATTCTACAGGGAAAGGGGAGGAAGAGAGACCAAAATAGAGAAAGCTCACAAGGGAGTATGGTGATAGTTCATGTGTGAACTGATGGTGGGAGACCTATGGGGCGATACACAATAATATAAAGGATACAAATTAAATTTAAAAATTTTTAAAAAACGGAGTGGGGGTCAACAGGGGCGGGGAGGAAGTACTCTTATTGCTCATTCATTATTGCTCTTGGTCTCTCCTTTTATCTCTATTGTCCTTTGTTCTGTTTTATTTTAGTGCAATTCTTAGCATATTTTTCAATGTAGTTATATTCTTATAAGTATGTTTGAGGTAATAATCTCTTCAAATACTCCCATGTTGCATTCCCTAAATATCTTATAATTATTTATTCTAGTGAAAATTTATCTAACAGTTTGTTTTACTTATAAATGTTTGGGGTTTTTTTTAAGCTAATCTTTAGTTACTGACTTCAACTTTTATTTCACTGAGGTCAGAAAACTCTATTTGGTGCTGGTTTCTTAGACTACATTGAAGATATTATAAATTTTATAGTATTATAAAATTTCCATTTTTATAAATATTCTATGGGTATTCAAAGAGAGTTGGAGTCTCATGTTTTTTCATGTATACTTACATATGAAATACAGGTCTGTAATCTTCTATTCACAATTCTAAAACCCCATAGATTCCAAAGTTAGGATTTTTAAAAATGTATTTAGTGGGGAAATCTGAACTAAATTGAATAGATCAGTGACAGAAATCTACCCTGAACTGACAGGCAGTTACTTTTGCTACAGAAATAGCAATACTTGATTATGGAGATCTGTGCTAGGTGTCACCAGGGATGTTATACAATTTATAGTGTAGGATCAAAGAAAAGCTGCCCCAGGATGTACAAAAGTATAACACAATTCAAATATAATAAAACATTGTGGCTTCTTCCTTAAGATTTCTAGATTGCATTTTATTTCAAAGAATTCTATCTGCTGTTTTATTTCCTATAATGAGACAACTGATATAACACCTACTTTGCTCCTTCCTAAGTGTTAGTTTTTCGGAGATATCATTTATAAAATGTCTAATTTTTTTTACTTGTCTTTCAAGGCCCCATAAAATTTGATCCCCAGTTTTATTCAATTTGATGCCCAGTTTTATTCCTTAGAACTTCCAAGTCAGGAGTAATCCCTTAAAATAAAGCAGGGATAGGGTTTATTCTTGGAAAAGGTTAAAAGAAGCACATGAGATAACATAAAGTCCAATGACATGCATAAGAGACTAGAAAAGAAACCTGAAGCAAGGTTACCCACTGGATTATGAAACAGTGTCCCAGGCTGATGATATTATGTCAAAACTCTTTATAGAAGTAATTTGGCTAAACAAAGAGCACAGAAAACACAGAAAGAAATACCAACAGTTGTGGTGTTGGTAATGGCAAGAACGTTGGACAAAAACTGGCAATCTATAAATATGTCTCAGACTCTGAGGTTGAAGAGCATACTAAAATGAGATTGAGAAAGCACAAAATAAAATATGCACCAAATCAGTTACAAATAACACCGTATTCTGAGTTTCCAGATGGCATGTTATTACTTATCCAATCAAATCACCCTGCAATGTACTTTTTATTAAGCTTCACTTTGATTTTGGTCATTTACTTATTTTTCATCATTTGCATTAATATTTCTCTCTTATAATAATGTTCCATTTACATAGCCTGCTTTTCCAGGAAAATGACATCGAATTTTCTAAAAGTATGATCCCAGTGGGAGCAAAGGAGGAAGAGGACCCAAAGAACTATGGTAGAAATATTGAGACTTTGGTGGTAGGTGTGATTTGATAACATATTTGTAGAGGTATGAACCTATATCCC
Source organism: Scalopus aquaticus (assembly GCA_004024925.1). Taxonomy (NCBI): domain Eukaryota; kingdom Metazoa; phylum Chordata; class Mammalia; order Eulipotyphla; family Talpidae; genus Scalopus; species Scalopus aquaticus. The sequence goes on along the minus strand of PVIJ01009181.1, from coordinate 416 downwards.
TATATCCTAAACATAAATTGTGTTGTCAACCAACATTACTTCAATAAACATTTAAAAATTTGTCGGAGGCCGGCTCCGACCGAGGTTGGGTTCCCGGGGGTGGTGGGGAAAGCGTCGGCGGCAGCAGGAGGGAAGGGGAAGGGGAATGAGAGACAGCACGCACACCGAGTAGTGATCAGGCTGCTCCGTTTATTGCCCCAACAGTGGGGTTTTTAACACCATAAAATTGGCTAGCAGGCATAGTTTCTAAAGATAATGATTGACTACAAAAATGAGGTAAAAATAACAGGATACATATTTTTGTTAAGCACATGATTGATTACATTTTGTTTACAATCAGGTGGTTTCTGGGGAAAATATTTTTTGCTTAAGGTAAATTTTCTAAGGTATGAGGTATAAACATAATGATTAACCTT